>VXBU01002652.1:0-39707 GCA_013400315.1 Bombycilla garrulus | reverse complement strand
GCAAGAAAGAAAGAAAGCAAGAAGGCAAGCAAGAAAGAATGAAATACAAAGAAAGAAAAGGAATTAATCTCTGTCTATCCTATATTCAGCATCCTTTTCTTCACATATTTGCTAGGGCCTGGTACAGGACTGCAGATAACATCATATTCCTCAGCTGCATCACAACAAATCCTTGCATAAATCCCACATGCATCTGTCCCATTTAGATAGATATACATGAGTAAATGAACTCCTAACAAAATCTGCTGCAATGATAAGTGGGGTAAATTGATACAGTAATATGAACATGTTTCAGTACAGATTCCCTCATTTTGAGTAATCCTCTGGATATGTACTGATTTATAGGATGAAATAAGTACATGAAATAATTAGGGTAATGGGGAAAGAGAGAGTAATGGGGAGAGGGAGGACTAGAAAGTGAGTTGTAATGCATGAACTGACATTCCTTGAGACCTGGAAAATATAGGAACCTCTCTAGGGTCAACTATTCCATATTGCTTGATAACAAGATAGGATGATTTGCATCAACAAAACTGATTCTTAGGAATCAGCTTGTTTCATAGCTTAAAAAAAATGTGTATTTTCTGTAAGTTTAAGATGATTTCACTTAACTTTCAGGAATGATAGAGAACTGGCAGTCTACAGGATAGATATTATCTAACAAAACAAAAGGATCTGAAAACTAGGGACATCCTCTGCCTGTTTCAGCCAAAAATAGCATCCCACTACATTTCAGCTTCTTGACTGGAAATTCTGCTTGGCTTAGGCTTTCATTTCTAACAACTTATTTACCTGAATTCAGCCTTAAGGACTCTATTGTCTCTCTTTAGCCAGCCTTTAGTTTTGATGCTTTCTCTCTTTTGCTATAACATTACCATTTTCACAGTAGATAAGAGTAGAACCATCAGCTACTATTTTCTGATTATATGACTGGAGCTCCCAGCGCTGCTTTACCTCACAGGCAGCACCTGTTCTCACACAGTCAATGTACTTTTAGTCCATGGTACCTAGACTGTGATGCACTCCAACTTAAAATCCAATGGAGCCTGTAAATTTAGGTTGGAAATAGCCCCTCACAGGATAATTTACCTAAGTGCTTTCCTGTGGCCAACTGTATCCTACCCCTACACAGAAGGTACAAACAAATTTCCTCATGACTCATGGTGAAAGACATATAAAGCAGTTCTGCTTATAATAGGAAAAAGATTAATGAGATGGATATATACCCTCAAGCCTTGAAGGAGCCATGTGGTGCTCATCAGTACTGACAGTGTGCTGAAAATCTGACTAGCTAAGATTCATAACTGCTTATAGCTGAAGAGGCACAGCTCTGTGACTCTGCCCCTTCCAGTTGTGGAAATATGGGATAATTTGCTCTCCCAGAAAGGTCTATGGAAAATAATGCTCACCCTCACTTTATAAGGAGGCTGCAGATAAATGCCATTAATGATCAACATATCTCAGAGCTTGTGCAGCTTGTCCCTGGAATACCAGGAAGTATTCCAGGGACAAAAGCTGAAGGCATGATGTTCCAGACTGACAGAAGGGTATGGGTTGTGCCAGTTCTGATCTCACAAAAAGGCTAATGTTTTATCTCCTTCATGCTTGTTTTGAGTGGTTCAAGAAAGAATTGACAACAAACACAGAGTGATCAAACACCTGCTTTGTTACTGATTGTTCAGTTGAAAACTCTTTAAAAGACATGTTTAGTCTAAAGACCATTATCACGTATAGGTCATATAACTTATGAGACCTTAGCTCAGTTTTGTTGGTTTGACTACTTTGCTTATTACTATCTCCTTGTAAGGAATTTTACTTGTCCTTCAATGCTTGCAAGTGTCTGAGCTGAATGTGGACGTGATTTATCTCTTAGCTTTTTCTCTGTGTGCTTTCTCCAGACTTGCCTATTGTGCAAGAGTATGTGTGCAGAAAGTGCTGCTATGTAGAAAGTAGAAACCACTCAGAATAAGTTAAAATGCTGCATAGTGAAAAGGACTGGCAAATCCTGGCTCAAAAAGGAATATCCTGTTTTTCTCTACCAGAAGAGAGAGCATGGTGCTGAACAAACTATAAAACTGCCTAACAGCTATCTTCCCTGTTGTGTGGTTTGCAACTATTTGGATACACATGACAGTCTGCTGGCTTTAGATGCAAGCGCTTTGTTGTGTTACAATAAAAAAATTAAGGTATTAGGAACACTATATATACAAAAGCCTCTCATTGGATATACCTCAACTAATTTGCTAACAACTTCTATTAAAGGGAAAGTTGTGCTTATGTCTTCTTAGAGTTTTAAAGAACATGCGTCTGACAATGACAGAACATCCTTAGACCTTTTCTATTCTCAGCCTATGTTTGGAGGTACAGAGAAATTTTTCTCCCCTCCTAGGACATCAGCTGTTCACCTTTGAGGACAGGTTCAGTATCAAAATTAGGGAGAGATCAGTACTAGTTCATGCTGCACCTCAGGCAAGCCACAGCACACATTTTGATAACCCAGGTTGGTATACATGTTTTCCTTGAATGGTATGCAAAAATTTTAAAGGGCGGGAATGACTTAAGAAAATAATTCCCACCCATAAGGATCTTCAACTCTAGGAATACAATCTACATGAATATTCAGTTAGATGGAGAATTTTGAAAGAGGATAAAAGTTACAAAATGAAGGAACAACAGATGACACATTCACTTGTACCAGAAACAGGCAGAATGAAATGCCAGTGCAGGTTTGGACTGCATACCAGGAGCTTTGGACAACAACTAAGAAATTCCACTTATGATATAGACTTTGGAAGATTGCTGCTCATGAACAGAAATGCATCTGCTTTTTATGTTCATGAACAGAAGTGCATCTGCTCTTTAGAATGTTGACCTGAGCACTCTGCTGGCTGTAGCTTGTGCAAAGTGGGGTGATTGGCAACTGACTGCAATTTTTTCATTGATACAGGAGTTGTGCTGTAAGGCTTATTACACAATTGTGCTTGGAACTAAGTAATGCTGATGGTATGGAATTTTGTTACTTTAAAGATTTTAGCCATATAGCTTGCTCCCTTTGTACCACAAACATCTATTTTTAAATATACATGGTTGCAGAAGTAGCCAAATAGGCTTTGAGAATATTCAGTTTCTCAGAGCAGATAGAGTTCTGGTGGAAGAATGTTTGAAACATTTTCTTCACTCTAGGCTTTGGCTACCAAACATAAACCTGAAAGCTGCAGGAAGAGAACAGAAAAAATGAAAGTATTAGAAGGGGGAGAAATTTGTTGAAAATAAAAGTTAAATGATATTGGCTAAGGAAAAATAATAGACATTTCCATAGTCCTTTTTGATTTTTTTGACTGATTGTGGGTGTGAAAAGTGCAAAAGAAAAGAATAGTATTGTACCATGAATGTATTTGAATTCTAAGAAACGTAGAAATTCCAAGGTGACCCTTCTGTACTAGGACTCTTAGTGTAGGAGATTACACAGAAAAAAAAAAGTGGCTGCCCTACTACAAGAATTAATACTTGTAGAAGAAAAGAGAAGACTACTTGCTGATGGCAGAGCTGTCTAATGAATTGTCAGAGACTTTTCAGCACAGACTTTATTTCTAATGGGCATTAATTGTATTTTCCACACAGACTAAAGTGAGGTTCTGTGCAGACTCTGCCTAAGAAAGTACTATAGCCAATTCACAAACACATCCACAACACAGGAAACTTCTCTATATTCCTATATAATCCTGTTATAATAACTCGAAGCTGCCTGCATGTGCTAGGTCTCTCTGCCCTAGGCCCAGCAAAATGATAGCCCTTTAAGAAGAAGGAGTAGTAGGTTCATCCTCTCCCGGAGATATGGATGGCATTCTCTCATCCTCGCTGTACACCCTTGGGTGCTTTTAATGCCCATGCTTTGCTGAGGGGTGAAAGCTGGACTCAGCTGAAACTGCCCCTGCAAAGCAGTTGTTGAGTAGCACGCTGTACTCATGCAGCACAAAGGCTCACGCAGACACTGTCCTTGCAGGTCAAAGAAGGGGAGCATACCCTGCCTTCAGGAAGCTGTCTCTGTCTATACGGCTGGCATGTCCACATGGAGGGCTGGTGGTGAAAATGCTGAACCAGTCAGTCAGCAATCATTTGAGCAGAAACTGCTTGAATGCCATGCATGCATGTAGCAACAAAATAACACCCTTGTGCCATGCAGCTGTGAAATAATGCAAATCAGAACTGTCTATATACAGAATACTATGACTTTAAACTCTTCAAATTATGTCATCCATCCAAAAAAGTAGACCAGACCTCCAGATGCTGGCCTGAATTGTTTACAATACTAAAATAGAATTCTATCTCCTCCCTTCTTTCATGTCCATTAAAAAAATACTATCAGTGAGGAAAATAAATGTAAATATTGAGTAAGTTAACTCTGCAATGAAAACTAACAAGCGGCTATACCATGTCATTCACTTTCCCCCGAGAATGGCATTGGATATGTCCATCTAGACAACATCAGAACTCCAGCACTGTATCAATTATTCCAACCAGCATTGTGGTCTTGATTATGATTGTGCCTCCTACAAATGCTAAACTTTCATAGCATGTCCTTATTATTGCTGCATCAAAAACTTTTAAATCCTTTATATTTTTAACAACAAAGAGCCTTAGGCAAAATTTTACAGCCTGTAATAAGTTCTATTCAAGTTTTTACTGAGACAAATCATTCATGTGCTTGTGTGTGGGAATGGGCATTCAGGCTTGAGGGCATCCATGAACAAAACACCAAAAAGAAATACCTGTAGAATTCTCTTTCTAGTACTAAAACACAGTACTAAAAGAGACATTTTCACTTGTACATTCCAAAATGTCTTGACTTCACAACTGCCTATTGTAAAATGGCAATAACCACTTAAAAATATGTATTCAGTATCCTGTTACAAACTGTGACAATTTAAACAAAGTAGTGTAAAAAGAGTATTAAACCAAGTTTGGGCTTTGACCTAGCATTCGAGTCTATTCTATCATGTGGTCAGAACAAACATTTGAACTGCATCAAGTTACTCTGAGAGTAATGGAAATCAAGATTATTACTCAAAATTAAATACAGCTTGTCTCTAATTTTTAAGTTTAGAAGAAATATAGCCTTTCTGGTACAGACAGGCACAAAACGGGCTGAGAAACCCAGATATGTAGTAGTTAGTAGAGGAAAGCCCTGAACAGCTTCTCCTGTTTCCTCTGAGTATGTCTTGGGCTTGGCCTTCTGTGTGACAGTGTTATGCGTCCCAAGTTTTTCTGTCAAGTCTTGGACATGTAATTCACTACAAAGGCAAAAAAACCAAAAAATTCCATGGCCTGATGGTGGGTCACTCAACTGGAACACAGGTTAGAAGTCTGGAGGCTAGTCTTATTAAGTGTTTGCCTGTGCTAAAAGTAAATGACAGCAGAGATTAATCTTACATTAATTAATAACCTGAAAAATAATGGCTCTCACTTGGAAATGAGAGAGATCTATATGCTATTTGTATATATTTCAAATTCCCCTTCCAGACCTGCCCAAGTACCTCTTGGCTGTTGGGGGGAGTCTGTGTGTCTTCAGATTACTTTTTTTTTCTTGTGACCAGAGAGCCAACCTTGAACAAGGGAAATATTCTATCCAAAACTGAAAAGTAATTGTTTTGAAAGACTATCTTTCCAGTTATGTTGGTAATAATTTCACAGCTGTCTTCTGAGCCTAAGGTAAAAAGGCTGAATGCAGAGGCAGAGAATTGCATGACTAAGGAAATACTTCACAAAGCATGCTTATGTGCCGTAACATTCTTTCAGGGAAAAAATAGGGACCAGTAATAACATTTTACTAATAGAAATTTTGAAAATAATAGTGAATGCCAAAAAATGTGAGATGTGTAGTGATTAAATGAAAAATAGTACTAGTGCAGAACCAATAATGAAATTATTATTTGTTACCCAGTGGTTACGACTTGTTTACTCATCTCAAGAATTAGACCTTAAAGGTTTATGAATGTCATTTTTGTATTATATTCTCGTGTATAGATAGATCTGAAATAAAAAAATTGTAAATCAAGTGACACCAACTTTGCAAAAAATGCGTTAGATGACATTGTAAACCTCATACAACAAGATGGAACTAGAAGTGGGTTTTTATTGTATTTTTTTTCTCTGACACTTGAATTTTTAAAAAAATCCCATAATCTTTTTTTGAGGGGAATCTAGAAAACCAATTTTGCTACTGCAAAACTAAAGCATGCTTACGATTGTGATGGGAGGTAACACTATAGTGGACCAATACATGTTCCAGAGTTTGCAAAACGCCTGTCTCATCACAGCTACAAGTATTTAAACTACATTTAAAATCTCCATAACCTCCTGATTATCATGTTATAAAGCACCTCAAGGAGTCCTGCCATAGTTTTAATTTAATGCTGTTGCTTTGGAAGGGGATGCCATGGACAAAAACCTGTAACTATAATGTTTACTTGACTTCTGCCTTTAGGAGAAACCTGTATGTTTTGAGGTGCTCACCCAAAACCTAAATTGTTTATTACTTCAAGACAGGTACCAGTAATTTCTAATCTGAAATTAGAAAACCTAAAGTTTTTTAAAGCCATACATATGGAAATACAATAAATATTTTGACAGCTCTGCCTTCACAGGTCTGTAATAACAAGAAACTTCAGAGAAGGTACAACTGAGCAATCTTCTTTTTCTAGATTTGTTCACCTCCATGATGTTGAGCAATGCCATTTTCCTTTTCTGTGGAAGGGTGTGCTCACCCCTGAGTGAAAACTGCTTGTCTGGTCACATTAAGAAAATGGGGAAGGCTGTAGGGTGAAGTACAGCAGTCCAAACCACCACTAGAGCACCCTTTTGCTCCAAGTGCCCCCACCAACCACCAGAAAGAGATACTTTCTCCCTCCCTCCTGCAGCTCCTGTAGCAGGGTGGATCTCCATCTGAGTGCAAGTATCAGTGTTTTACCCTAAGATGCAGGTAGTGAGAGCCTCTGCTCCTCAGGCAGAGCAGACCAGAGTTTGTTTAGTAAAGTTTCATTTTAAGCTCCCAGCCTCATGTTTCTTTTGCACAGCCTGCTTATGAATTATCCCACTGTGCAGACCTTCATTCAGAGTAAGTACACATCTCAGCATGCTGAAGACATGCTGAAGACATGTTAATGGTCTTGCATATTGAAGTCTAGTAAGTTTTTTTGTATGTCTTTCTTTCTCTTCAGAGATTCAGTGGGACATGTACCATTGCAGTGGTGGTGCTGCTGCACTCTCCAAGGCAATTAAGAAGACAACATTTTGTGTCAAAACAATGAATATTACTGGAGAGGGTGAGCATGAAAAACATGAAAAACAGAGGCTGCTGTTTCTGAACAGGACTTGAGTGCCCTGAAGTTTGCCCAGTATTCTTTTTCCTCATTATAATCTTTCTTCATGATCTTCATTATTTCTGCTGCAGCTTTCATTTGAAAGAACTAGTAATTGTTTTGCTGTTCTGCCTATTTGAATTTTATTTGCAGTCTTCTTGTCCCTGAATATCTGTAAAAGAGCAAGAATTCTTGCTTCAGGAAGAATTTCAGCTTCAGTATTAGATTAATTGATGGTCTTCATTCATAGAAGCAAAGAGCTTACTTCCCTCAGACTTTATCTGTAGTGTTAGGCCATTTTCTTTCAGAGAGGTAATGTAAATTCTAGAAAAGATGTCTTTTTTGTTCTGTGCTCATGGCAGAGGTAAGGAAGATGATGTCCATCAACGCAAACATTTACACCAGAATCAACTGGACCTGGTTCAACTTATCAAATGTAATTTTCAATTAAATAAATTTCGGTAATTTATTTAAATCTATATCTACACTGTCAGACTTTTCTGTTGTCACGCTTTGCCTTTACCACTTCCCCAGAGGAAAAGAAAAATATCTCTAAAAAGATTTTTAGGGGACAGGGGAAAATATATTATAACAATCCTGAACCTTTTTTTAGGCAATCATGATAAACACGGATTATTACAACTAAGGTAAAATATGTCTGGAAGCAATTTCGAGATGATAATTAATCGTAAAATGTTTAGACCAAGATGCTGCTAACACTCAGTGTAAACTGCAGGTGGCACCATTTATACAACATTTTAAAGAGCACCAGGGAAAAAATCTCCCTTTTAATTGGTGTTTTCTGAAAGCTTGCCGTGATTGTATAGTGGTTAGTACTCTGCATTGTGGCTGCAGCAACCTCAGTTCAAATCCAAGTCACGGCAGGGGATGATGTCTCTTTTGAAGAGATGTAGTTACAGATTGCATACCAAAAGTAATCTATTAGTGTTGCCTAAGACTAAGCTGAGAATGGAATTAGAAGCTCTGTAACTTTTACAGTAATGTTTTTCTGAAAGAGTATGTAGCATAAGTATAAATTCAGAAATCCTGGTGCCAAGTACGATATTTTTCAATTTAATTTTTTTGGATATGTGATAAATGCAGTCTCACAGTGGCCATGGAATTTTTACTCTTTACTGCTACTTAATGTCTAGACTGAATAATGAAACCTCTTTGGTTTTGATCTTTCCTAGTTTCTCATGCTAATGAAATAATCAGCCCAAATTTCTTGGAAATATGACAGTGGTAGATTGGGAAATCCTGTTTACCTAGGCCTGGACTGCTGCCAGAAGAAGGTCTTCGCTGGTGACAGGCAAGAGGAACCATCACTTTTCTGTTGATTCTCTTTGTTTTTGTAATAGGAACAGTGTGTCATTTCACTGTCCTGTTTCACTGAGTAATATGAGCTCAGATTCTCAGTATGAAGACTTCTAAAATTACCATTTTGGATTTAGTAAGTTTTTATGGTACTCAACAGCTGTTTGTGCAATAAAAAAACAAACAAACAAAATTACATACTTGGTAATAACTACATTAATAAACCATCATTATTATAAGTTAATAAAATAATTTGTAAGGTACTGAATAATTTCTGGTAGTTGGTCCTTGAATTTGATAGGGAGTCAATTCAAGAGTAAGCACTGCTTTTCTCTCACTGCTGCATCTTACAGGACATCAGCTGCTTTACAATGGATAACATCTCCAAAAAGCCCAGACAGATTCAAGCTTCCTGCAACAGATCAGCTCTTTCAGAGTGTGATTGACAGGTCCTTTTCTCTCTCTCCAAGGGAGCAGGAAAATTCTTTACCATCCTACTGAGTAAGGAAGTGAAAGAAATCTTTTTTAGCACCAGTGTAAGGAAAAGTCAAAGTCCTGCATGCCTGGAAACCTGTGAGGGCACATCACCTTTGGAGGCTGTGGGCTTAGATGTCCCAGTTTTGGTGTAGTAGGCAAGTTATGACCTTCCTCAGGTCATATTTCTGTTGTATTTTTCAAAATATCTTTGAGTATTCCTCTGATTTGCCTTAGATTTCTTGTCTAAACATCATTCAGGCTTTTAGAAGCATGTCAGTGCAATTTGCTTGTGAATTCTTGGTCTAATTGATCAGACAGATGTGACTGATTTTCCAAAAGAAAGCAATTTAGAAATATGCACTAGCATGAAAGAGATCAGGATGATCTCTCGTACTCTATCCCTTCTGTGGTCTTTCGGAAATGTCGTCTGCTGTGTTAGATTTTATGAAATCCAGAAATAGCAAGTTAACTCATCACAGGTGCGTGTACTCTTTAAAGCATCCTATTGAATTAAGTCCTAAAAAAAGGAATTAAAAAATTGCCACACCAAATATTTTGCTCTACTCATGCATCAGCCTGAGGCTGCTAAAACACTCACAGCTCACCCCTGCTTGACCTCAACCTATCTGGAACTGACTTCTCTCTATCCAGCGTTCATCTGTAGCTAAATATTACCTTGTTGTAATTATTGATGATTTTGAAGAATTTCATTAGGACAGTAGACAAATTCCAAGTGCCCTTTAAAAAGAATTATTCTTTTTTTTATGATGGCTTATTGGAAAACAGTGGTTATTCAGTTATTCAGTTTGATTTATTCTATTTGTGATACCAATATTTGTTTTGCTAGCTCAATGGTCATGCTGTAAACTGAGACAAGGATGCTGCAGGCAGATAATGAGACCTTTCTTGCCGCTTCTCCTTGCAATTATTTATTCTTCTCACAAGAAAATGAAAATTAAAAGCCAGCTTCATTTTGGTATATAAACATGCAAGTGCAGGTGGCTCCCAGCCATCCACTTCCTGGGAAAATATTTATCAATTTTCCCTTCTCACTAGAGAAAAAGAAAACTAAAACTTCAGTGCAAAAGAGTTTCCAAGGATAACAGGACTGTAGACTAGGAAACACAAAGAGGTAATCCTGGAACTGATTTTGAACCTTGAATTGCACAAAGATTTGCCTGTATGGTGGTGGACTATGTGGATCATCATGTCTAGCAGACATATTCACATAACTTTTTTTCCAGCTGGAAACCATGGTCTAAATAATAGTAATAATATATTAAAAATATTAACAGGTTTACATAAATCTATTTCTGAAGCTCAGAAATTTTTACTGTCTAAGAACAATTTGGGGACCATAGAGAAGGGTTCACTTCAGCAGTCTTCTCTACCTTTAGGCAGTAAACTGAAACAAGCATGACATGAATAGTAGTTTCAAAACAAGGCATAAGAAGAGAGTACATGCCTTCATTTGCAGTTTTCCCATGTCATTTCTTGCTTGCTATTGTTTTAATTTACAGCTCATTCTGCATGAAACGTAAAATCTTCAGGACATGGAGGTATCTCTCTCCATATCCCCAGTACAACTACTTTGCTTCTTGGCACTGACACTAAAAACTAATATGATCTACTCATCAAGTTCTTGGGCAAAGATTTCTTTCTTGTTATTGTATCTTAACATTAGCTGTTGATTAGAGCCAAAACTGCTAGAACTTTTAAGTTATAGAGAAAGACAGCTAGATTTTGAAAATGCAGCACTGAACAGAAAGTCTTGAAAAACTTTTGTAACATTAATGAAGGCTGCGGTAGGTTTCTATTATTTTTCATTCTTCAGGAGTACAAGAAATTTGGTTGTATCCTGTCTGATGTCCATATCGAGTGTTGAGCAGGATAGGAAGCAGTGGATGGTTTGAATCTGTAGTCATCAAATCAAATTAATTCTGTTTTTTTCATTCTTTTTACAGGAGTGCAGCTCATATTAAAACTTTTATAGGTCCCTTCTGAAATCCTTTCAAAAGGCTGTGGTCAAGTAGACTCTTTGAAATGAAATATGTGGTAAAAAGAACTTCTGAAAGCTTAAATACCTGGTTGCGCTTTAGCAAAGAATGCCAGGAATTCACTACACAGGTGGGATGATTTTACCTCTGGAAATTCAACTATGAGTTTACAGGCTATTATTTCAGAATGGGTAGTAATTGGGTAAAATTTGGCAGACAGAGAAATTCCTGAGCCTGATGTGTAAACAGAACTACATAAACAATGTCTGATGTTGCAGTTCTGTTCTCGTAATCTGTCTTTGGTGTTTCTTGAAAGAAAACATGTCCTGGTCTCTAAATAACACTGCTTCTTATTCATAATGCTTCAGCAGTCGTAGCCCTGGAGAGAACTGCACAAGAGCACATGTGAAGACTGTTGTTCAGTTTTTGAAGCTTTTAACTTGTATCGGTTTTGCTTAAGTTTTGACTCAGGTTTGAGTCCTACAGTCTTTTGCTCAACAATTCAAACTACTGAATAGGCCTAGTTTTACTTCTTCATCAAAAGCTCAGCACAACCCCGAACCCACCAAATATGTCCAAAACTATCTAACTAATGGTTTATGTTTCACTTTTAAAAATTTTATTTCTCTATGTGTTTTCTTCTTAAAATTCCAGTTTCTCTTTATTCTAAAATCTTTACAGATGTGACCTTTTTATTTAAAATTTTACAGAAACAAAATCAACTCTTTCATTCAGATTCAAACACATTTGATGAATAACTCTTTCACAAAGCTTAATGAAATTAATTCTTGTGCTTCATGTTTTACAGCTTTTCCCTCCACTCTTTTATCCAGAAATGCTGTGTATGTTTTCTCTACACCAAATACAACTCGAGATGACACTTTGTGATACTCCTTCCAAAAGAATTCATTTTTTGCCACAAAAAAGCCTCAATCCAAAGGGATCTCAATACATAATGCTTTAAAAGTCTTTGAGAAGAGAGAATAGTTTTGATAATTTGTAACAATTAGCAAAAAGATTGTTCTATAACATAGTCTATAATATCAACATAATGAGTTTCTCTGTGCTGCTAAACCAGCACCTATGTGCCTCTTGCACCTGAGGGCTGTGCATGGAGCAAACAACAGAACTCCCTCTGGTAATTTTTTTTGTGGATTCCTGAATTCCAGGTTTAGATTTCGTGCTTCCAGACTCCTCAAATAATGATTTTTTTCTGTTTTTGTTCTCTAATGTAAACAGCAAACCCTTATTTTATTCTCTGTAATTGTATCTGAACTCTTTAGGAAAATCTGGCATACTAGGATGTGCTTATTCTGAGACGGGCACTATTGCTATTATTCATGCAGCTAAAGGTGAGAAGGTGTACTGGCCTTTTTATTGGCACAGAAAAGAAAACTTCTTTACTGTATAGCTATGAAGACATCTGTACAAAAACCATATGGTATATTATGGTATTTTACTGTTACATTTGAGAAAGCAGTCTGAATAATTTCACTAAAGCAACAGTAAGAAAATAAGAATATCATAAGAAATTCACTGGAAACATATTTTGAAGGCTGCATTGTTTGGGTTTTTTTGTTGGTTTTTGGGGTATTTTTTGCATAAGAACTGGGCTTGACTGAAAAATATTTGCAAAAGAACTTTAGAAGTCCTAATACAAGAAACATTAAGTCCTCTAGAGAGACAAAAATAAAATTTCTGAAAAGAGGTTTGCA
Organism: Bombycilla garrulus; assembly: GCA_013400315.1. NCBI lineage: Eukaryota > Metazoa > Chordata > Aves > Passeriformes > Bombycillidae > Bombycilla > Bombycilla garrulus. The sequence goes on along the minus strand of VXBU01002652.1, from coordinate 26,843 downwards.
GTTGATTTACCAGCTTTGTTTCACTATAAGGTCATTCTTAATTTTGTTTGCTGATAGATGGGTTTAATGGAATTAAATATTCCCTGCAGGTCTTCAGAGTCATGCGATCCCTGCTTTAAAAGCAATCCCTTTTCATCTCAATAGTTTCAAGATAGTCTTGTTTCTTTATTTGGGTCTGAACAAACATCTGAAGGAAGTTTGCCAAGAGTTGTGAATACTCTGTCTGGTTACCTTAATGATGTTTGACCTCAGAAAGACATACACTATCTTCAGTAAGGAGACTTTTGAGAAGCTGGCCTCAAGTGTTAGAAACATAAATCCATTCATCATAAACTAGTATTTATTGCTTCCTCCTTTTTCAACCTGTTTCATCTTTTTATCTATAGTCAGGCCATGTGCTTCAGTATGAAGAAATGATTTGGCCAAAATGAGCAGTTTTTACTTCAATCATCAGCATGTGTAGCTATCTATCGATACAATTCCAATTGGTTACATAATCTAAGTTTAATAAATTTTTGAGCATATTGTATTAATAAAAAAATTAGGACTGTGCTACCACATGGTTCAGTCAACATATAAAGTGCCAACAGTAAGTGCTTGGGAGTGTCTCTTCAAAATTTCTTCCCTTGTGCCTTTCAGATTCAGAGGTAGCTTCCCTACCTCACCATTCCCACACTGGAAAACCAGTGGTCTCTAGTACCCCCACCTTAATAGACAGAAACGCCCACCAGAAAGTATGGGCAGGAGGAATAGATGTTGCTTTAGTAAACAGAGAACCTTATTAGGGCATTTTTCCACCTTGTGGCAGAATCCTCTTAGTTGCTTCAAAAGGACACTGCACTTCAGCAGCATCTCACTTCTCTTTTATTAAATTTATACCTAGAAAGTATGTCTTCTATTTGCTGCTATTGATTACTCATCTCGTAAGTGCATAATTCTTGGAGTAAAGATACTATGAGGCCTCACAGTAAAGAAATAATTCATATGTAATTTAATGCCTCCTTTGCTGTTCTTTCTGGAAAAACTCTTCTTGAACTTTTCTTTGTGGTGAGTAATCTCTGGGGACAGATCATAGAAAGAAATCAATGTTTACTGGGAGAAGCAAGGAGATTTGTTAAAAAATTGACAGTGTGAAATCAGAGAAAATGTCATCCCAGACAGCAGTAATACAGCAACATCTGTGTGATCTTCTTGAAATCACAAGACATCAATCACAAATCACAAAGTGAGTCAAAAGGTCATGGTGCAAAGAGTGCCAACCACCTTGTCAGGTATCAATGAGCCATATGAAACTTTTTCTCAGCTACTGCTTTGCCTCACTTGTTTTTTCTGTGCATCAGACATTGAAGTCGTCACCTCCCCGGCTCTATTTCCAGCACCAAGGCTGCCGACACGAGGGCCAAAACACCTGCGTTCCCACTGCGCCGTGCGTGACTCGGATTTGACCCGGGGTTTCTGCGGCCATAGCACGGGATACTAATCACTGTACGATCACAGCGGGCTGCACAGGGCATGTCGGACGCGGTGTTTCCTGTCCCGCTTGGCAGAGCCGCGCAAGCATTGCCATCTAGCGTGAGCCGGCTGGAACGCGCCTGCGGCCATCCTCCCCGGGCCGGCCGCTGCTGCGGCTGCCGCGGCGCCCCGCGCATCCCTCGGCTGAGCAATGCTGCCGACAGAATACCTGCCGAGTACAGGTATAGATGTCACGGTGGCAGAAAAATATTCCTGCTCCTTTTGGCAGCCGCCGTCTGTTGATGAAATCTTTCCTTGCCTTCTGTTTGACCAATATCTATCTTCAAATGTGAAATAATTTTGATCTGGGAATTTTCTTTCTGTTTTCAGAAAGCAATGGGGGAAAACCTGGTGAAAGTACATTCAAAGTCACATAATTCTTTCAAACACTGTTGAAGCATGAAAACAGAGGTTTGCTCCTGCTGTAAACCAGATTTTAACCAAAGTTGCCATAGACATGGCACATAGTACCAGCCACCGGACTATCACATCAAGCTGGCATATTGTGACAGGTTTTGAACATAAAAAAATTAGGCTAGAAATATCAAATCTAGTAAAATAACAAACTTTGTCAGCAGTGAGTCATTAAAGAAGGATTTCTGTTCAGGCTTGAGAGTTAAAGATTCAAAACACAAGTTTTCTTAGTAGAGTTATTCTAATAATTGTCATATTAAAGATCTCATACCTGCCACTTAGTCTCTCTTTTTAATTCTTTGCCTGACAGTGATAACAAGCAAAGATTGATAATACCAAGTATCTTCACCATTTTGTTAATTAGTTTAAAAAGTGGAAGGAATTGATGGATACACCAGATAGTTGTGCTGCCATCCCAAGGGATCTCATCAGGATGGAGAAATGGGCTGACAGGGACTCCCAGGAACTCAACAAGTGAAAATGCCAAACCTGGCACATAGGGATGAACAGCCCCATGCACCTGCACATGCTGAGGGCTAACCAACAGGAGAGCAGCATGGCAGAAAATGGCCTGAGAATCCTGATGGGCACCAAGCTGACCATGAGCCAGCGGTGTGCCCTTGTTGCAAAAAAGACCAAAAGCCAACCTGGCTGTATCAGGCTGAACATTACAACAGGTCAAGAGAGGTCACTTTCCCTCCGTCCTCAGCACTGGTGACACACATCTGGGTGGTGTGTCCAGCGCTGGGCTCTTGGGTAAAAGAGAGACATGAATATATATTGGGGAGAGTTCACAATAGAGCCACTAAGATGATGAAGGGCTTGCAGCTTAAACAGTGGAGCTGGGGCTTTTTGCATTAAAGAAGAGCAGGCTTGGGGGAGGAATTTATCAATGTACATAAATATCTGATGGGAGGATAAAGTTGTTGGAGCCCGGCTCCTATCTGTTGTATGCAGTGATAGGACAGAAGGTGATGGGCAGAAATTGAAATAAAGGAAATTATTTTTGAATATAAGAAAAACTTATTTACTGTGAAGGTAGTTGAACACAAACTGCCCAGAGAGGTTGTGGAGTTTCCCTCTTTGAGGTGTTCAAACCTGACTCAATATGGTCTTGGGCAACTAGCTGTGGCCCACTCTGCTCAAGTCACAATGGTACTAGAGATTTCCAGAGGGGCCAGCTGGCCTCAGTGATTCTGATTCATAGGAAAAGGAGAAAACCCAACAATAAGGGCAATTCAAACCTGTTAACCAAAAATAAAATGGCAGTGCTTGAGAAAAAAAATTAACATATCTGTAATGTGTATATGTGCGTAATAGCACAGGCACTTGAACAGAGGAAATCCATGAGTGCCAAGAAACGGGATGCTGAAAGCTTGACAACCTTCCCTGCAAAAATCCACAATGTCTATGTGAGAAGTAAGCAGTAGATGGAGATTGAGCATTTTGGTACAAAAACTTCTTCTGTATTTTCAGAATAGACAAAGGCTTTTTAACATGCATCTTACCCAGCACATGTGTGAGCTATATTTTTCCAGGGAGTTAGAGGTACCCATTAATATCCATTACCCAGTAATGCCTAAGTGAACGAATGTAACTGACATTGTTTCAGGCACATTCCATGTGATGGCAAAGAAAGGAGTTGACTATCTAGCAACCACAAATAAATAAAAATATGTCAGTTTACCACTGTATTCAGACCACACTCCTTTTTTTTTTTTTTTTTTAATATCTTCACCGAATGTTTTATGTACACATACAACATACTCCACATACCTGGGTGTATGTGCTGGAATAATAATAAGAATATTCAAAATTGTGCTGCAAATTAATCCCATTTATTGGATTTTGTTCTGTCCCAGTATTTGCAGTTCTGGATTAGATCCAAAGGTCTAAATTATTTTATCAATCAATATCATACTTCTGCACCTAAACATAGCTTTAATTGCAATTCTTAGTAAGACTTTGTGTTAAATGAGAGACTTTTACATCTGTAATACCTGTGCATGGCTTAATGTAGATAAAATTCCTATCCATTTCATATTTAGGACCTACTTGCAGCCAGTAATCTCTTTCTGTAGCTTCCATCCACCATACTTCTCTTTTGTTGCAAATAAACTGTATTGTTGTCAGAAAACCCAATGCAAATCTATTAATTATGTGGTACTGTGTGTCATTCAAGAAAATTAATGATTTTTATAACATTTTAAACTAAAAAGCATGCTTGTGACATTAGTAGGCATAAACCAAAGCTTCTGCCTTCTGCCTTTCTAACTGTTAAACATGACTAGCTGCTGTTGGCATCAAGGGAAAAACCTGTCACATTAAACTGTATCAGCATGTCTGAATACAAAGCATGTGGCTCTGGGGATTCCTTGGTTTGATAGCATGTCAATTTCTTTAGTTGATTGGGGTTGCTGAAATTTAGAAAAGACCTTGATTCATTTAGAAATTCAGAATCTTCCCTAATGGTGCTGAATACCAGCAGATCTCCTTGAAATAATCCTGGAACACTGTTTCCAGTGGTTGCATTTAAAAATTATCCAAGGACCAGTGCTTGGGCCTAACTTGGTAGTAGAGGCAGAAGAAACTTAGCTATGCTCATAGGGTTGTAAGGTTACTTTGCACTAGAGCAGGCAATAACATCATTGAAAAGAATGAATAAGGCAGAACTCAGAGGCAAGTAGAGTTGAACTAGTCATGACATCTTTTTTGTGTTTCTGAGTAGCTACTAGGGGATAGCAGGACTGCTCAGGTGTGTAAGCACTCTAACCCGCAGTGGTAAAGCCGACCTCTTCCCCAAGGCATCTGCAGTCATCTGTAGTACAGTTTTCAATACTGCAGGAAATGTTACTGTTACAGTTCAGTTCTGCTGTTGCTGCTGCTAGTAAAATCCCTTTGGCCTGTAATCCATCTTCACCTTAGGTTGCTGCCTGTCTTCCTTGTGTATCATGACTGAAATTTTCACTGGATTGAACTTCTGTTCTGTTTACATTTCATCAATATAAAGTAGCCCATGGATACACGCTATGGGTTATTGCACAATCAAATAATAGCACCCAGGAAAATGGCCCCAGAGCAAGAGGCTTCTTCCTAGGCCATCTAAGGATGCAGAAGAGCTAACTCAGCTGCTAAGGCCTGTAAACTTTCCTGAGAAAAATAAGTAAGCCGCCCTAAAGGATGTTCATTCCAAAGCAAATTCTTTGATAAAATTAAGTTTCACTGCAATCATCTCAATGACAAGGCATCACTAAATTAGTCTGAAGAGTTCTTGGTTAAACTAAATGCTTATAACACAGTATTATCTCTGCAACTTTGCAAAATGTAGAAATTGACCTTTATTATACTTACATTGTCTGCATTGTTGTGTGTAGAAGATTATATGAGAATTCAATGCAGACTGCAGAACACTTAGAGTATGTATGTGATGTAATATTAGACTGAAAAAATAGCTGGATTTGAAGTGTATGTCTTTTCTAATGAAGTTTTTAAAAATCCTTTATCATAACCAGAGTTCGATGATAAACATCTCACAGTTACAATTCACTTTTTAAATGAATTTCTCATCCTGAGTTAGTACGTTCTTAATGTAAAAGAGAGTGAATGTTTTTACTGAGATATGAATTTTATAGTGCCTACACAGTACACTGGCTTATCTTTAATAACAAACCTATCTTTAAGTAAACTTGTCTGCCAAATTAGACTATGTGATCCTAAGAAAATCCATAAAATATTCTATGACTGTTGAGTTGGTGTTCTGGTGCAGAAACATGGTGCTGAAAAGAAACCAGAAGGACATAAGGGTAGATACTGAAAACTGAAACCAATCAGATTCAGCTGTTTTGGTCTGTCTGGCACACATATGCCAAAACCTATCTTAATTAATGACCAGTATTAGTTTTATTTTTAATTTTTTTTTATTTTTGAAAATTGTTTTATCTCTAAAGCAGTTCAGAGGTGATATATCCCTCTGTAATGAGTATGTCAAACTGGAACAGACTTGTTAGGAGACTTCTGGTTTGAAATCCTACCTTTTGTACTCGTAATTGATGCAAACACATAGATAGCTACAGTCAAGGCCACCATTTTAAACAAACATTAAAGACCCACTTGCAAATTCTGACTTTTTGGTGTTAAAGCACAGAGGAGGCAAGCAAATATAGGTCACTTGGCTGTTCAGACAGTACTGTACTGAATCTAGTCAGAAGAATCTTTTCCATCAGAGCACCTTTCCTATGAGGAAAGGCTGAGAGAATTGCGTTTGTTTAGCCAGGAAAGAGAAGGCTTCATGGTGACCTAACTGTGGTGATCTAGTACCCAAAGGGAGCCTACAAAAAAGATAGACAGAGACTATTTAAAAAAGCATGTAGGAGTGGTGAGGCACTGGAACACATTGCCCAGTGAAATTAGGGATGCCCCATTCAAATGTTCAAGGCCAGGTTGGATAGCATTTGGAGCAATCTGGTCTTGTGGAAGGCCCGTGGCAGGGGGGTTGGAACTAGATGATCTTTAAGGTCCTCTCCAACCCAGACTACTCTATGATCCTATGATGACTATGGCAGTAGTGAGGGAAATTTTACAGAAGCAACACGTAACTTGATTCAGAGCTTGTTCTTGAGAAGGATAACCATGAAGCAAAAACACAAAGGAAAAGTTTACACACTTCTCTTTTGCAATGGCCTGTCAAAAATTTCAGTCAAGCTGTTACAGAGGGAATACTCATCAGATCATTTCAATCCTGTAATCAAATTGAATCTGAACATGAATGGTGCCTGGGCATCTTTCAAAATAGGAAAAGGATTTCAAGATCAGTTTTTTAATTAAGCAATTGCTTATAAAATGAAAAATTATTTAAAAATTAATTAGACTCTTGGAAGTTCAGCTTTCATAAAATAAGATGCATATGAAACCTAGAATGTTTTCTTAATTAAGTTGAGTTTTCTTATTGGAAATAAACAAGTTTATCTAACATGTTCCAATATGAAGATTTCCATCAGCACACTTATGTAATAAAGCATGAAATTACATTTCTGTTGCAATTCCACAGCCAAACATCTTGTAATTTCACCTGGGTCTAGGCAGCATTGTCCTCTTTACCATCAACCAGCAAAAAAGAATGCTTTGGTTTTGTATTGTGTGCATCTCAATTCCTGTGCTTCTTCAGTTCAAAATACTTTGTTGGTTTCCTGAAATTTTCATCCTAATGGGTAGTTGCTTCATTCTTCTAATACATGAGTAGTCAGCAGCAGCATAGCATAATCCCTCTAGCAATACACTGCCATTCCTAGCAAACATCAGAAGTGTGTGTGTCAGAAGCAACGCCAATCTCTGCACAGAGTCTTGCTTTGTGGTCCTGAATGTATAAATATATGATGACAGCCACATTTGCCTACTGTCACCAGCTCGTAGCACCTGTGGCTGGAGCACCTTTACAAACTTTGCTGCTACAGTCAAGCATTTATCTTCAGCTATCAGACTGCACTCATTGCTGTTTCAGGAAACAAAAAACCTACAAGTTCCTAAAGGTACTTTCACAGATTCCTTTGTCTTTCAGCTGCTGCCGGTAGATCATGATTTCCAGTGAAAAATCATGTCACAACACAATTAAAAAGAGATCAATAAAAGACAAGATAGTCCATAAGCAGATAAATTATGTAAACTTTTGTGCAAATTGATCAAATCTTTATATAATTTTGCTTGAAATGGTGCTTCACCTTCTGTACAGATACTTTCAGTTTGTTTTTTTTTTTTCTCTGAGCCTTTTTAGGGATATATTGCCATTCTTGTTACAAATTCTTTTTTCAAAGAAAGGGAACCTTGGTATCACCAGAACATTGCTCAGAATATCCCATGTTCAAATTCCTGTACATAATCTAGACAGGACTATTCTTGCTCTTATTCGGCTGCCAAAAATTCTTTTCTCATCTATTTTTGAAGTTTTCTTCAGATTTAAAAAGTAAAAAAAAAAACAACTCACAAGCATAGTGGATGGTATAGCATAAATATATCACAAGTTTATTCTGTATAATGCTGACAACACCATCTAAAGCATCAGATTAGTAAAACAGCCAGTGAGATAACAGCAGTGTAGCAAGGTGCCCATGAGAACTCAAATTCACTGCCCTGTAGGTCTTGTTGCCCCTTGGCAACTATCAGATATTGACTGCAAACATGCTAGCACTTTACCTGCTTCTGTGAGACTTTTTGGGTTGCAACAAAAAGATACTATAATTTTTGTTTTCTTTTATTTACTGTACCGTTTTATCTTTCTGGGGATAGCTTTTGTTGATTCCGTTGGGACCCTTATATTGCGTGCAGTGTGGTGAAATCTACCTAAATGGTCAGCTCAACAACCTACACTATAAAATCTACATAAATGCATTTTCTATTCTTGGTAACAATACAGAAGACTTTGAAAATTATTAGGTTAGTTAGCATTAAAACAATGGTGTTCTGATTATTATGGTCAGATTTTGTAGTGCAAATTACTTGTTCAACATGCTATTTGGAGTAAGGAAAGTATGATCAGGGGATGACAGAATGAGAGCCACTTTTAATAGAGGCCTTTGAAAATCTGGAGGTAGCAGAACTTTGTAGTGTTCTCAGCCCTAAAGTCAGAAGGAAATTACACTCCATGATATAGTGTTTTACTGTATCTGCTCAATGAAAAAAGTGAATAAATATTAAAAAAAAAAATCTACCAAACCCTACACATATATTGTTAAAAAAATCCGCAGTTGTCTTATTTAAGATTCTACATGCAGCTAAAAGTGATTAAGATCTCATATTCATGTCTTCTTATGCTCCAAAGCTGCAGAGTATAACAATTTTATATTTGTCTGGTATTTAAGATTTAGCTAGCAAGAGCTCATAAGGAACAGGCACAATCATGTCAAGCTTCTGACTTCCTTCAGAAATCAAATTCATGACCCCTTGTCTGCTTTTGAATGGTCTGAAAGAAGTTAAAATATTTTTAGAGAATACCGATTTTTAGAAAAACTCAAAAAATTGGTCAATTTGTATCTGTGAAATAATAAAATGTTAAAATATTACTAAGTTAATAAACTGGACCTCAGAACTGGACTAAAAAGTATTAAAATCTCTTCAGTATTATTAAATTGATCCTGAAAACAAAGAATTGTTCTTTCATAGTAATTTAACCAAATGTGTCTACATTTTGAATATTTGGAAAATTCAGATTTTAATTGATATGATCCGATTTGTTCCATTGAAAATCTGTTTTTAATACATATTTTTTGTGGGGGGGGAAAAAGAAAAAGATAAAATAACTGTACGTGGTGCCAAAAGGAAAGTGACACCAGATTTTCTCTGTAAACCATAGTGCTGTTTGCCACATAATTCTCATCATATTCCTATCTTTCCCTTTTTGATGTACATTGCATTCACCACAGGTTATAACCAGGTCAGAACCACTATCATAACCAGCGTTGTGTTCATCCTCCAAGCAGGTCCTCAGGATGATGCATATCATCCTGCTCCTAACATCTTTCATGGCAGGAAAGACTAGTTAGGAGTGACACATAAACAAACCCTTCTGATTTTGGAGAGTGTTGATAGGGAACAGCACTACTAACTTAGCTCAGTTGTGCTAGAGTGGTTGATATGTCCCTCAGCAGTATGAAAGAGACTAGGAAGATTGGCCATAGGGTTGCTGACCACAGTAGGCATATCATTCAATCTACAGACTGGTTTTTCACCTTGTCGTGGTTTAGGAATGGTACTTCCCAATTCAGTGCCCTACTGAGGCTCTCTCATACCAGGTGCTGCTTGTTCACTCCCCATTACCCTTGTCACTCCAGCAGAATGGATGGAGTTGAGATTTGGAAGTACAACAGGTGAAGATCACGGGTTGAGATAAGAACAATTTAGTTTAAACTGCAATGAGATAAGAAAACAAATAGCAACAGCAACAGTATTAGCAACAAAAGTCGGGAAAAGAGGTTGATCCGAATGCAAAAATGCTCACCAAAGACATAGAGACAATGAACAACAGAAAATGCCACTGTTTTTTCACCCTTCTTCTCAGAAGACAGTGAGTACCTTGCCCCCTCCCCTGGCAATGGTGTAAGGTGGTATGGAATACACCTCCAAAACTAGAAAACACCTGTAAATTGACTCTCGAAGGCACTGTGATAATGTAATTTCTTAATGTTAGAAAATCTCTGTTTCTCAGAAAAGATAGTACATTGCCTGTGATAGTGAGATATTCATAATATGTCAGTGTCATTTCAAAATTAGATATATTCCTAAGCATAATTAAAGAACTCTAAGACGCATTAGTAGCAATTACAGCTATAGTATCCCAATATTTATGCAATCAAGCAATTACCAAAAAATAATTATATGTGTTGTCTTAAATGAGTATAACCTGAAAAGGTTAATGTAAGCCAGAGACAATTAATCACTTCCTCTGTAATAACCAATACTGAGAAATGTTTATCAAACATGACCTTATCTTCTCTCATTTTGCAGCACACTATCACCGTCCTCAGCCTAGAGTGCATTCATGGGGAGAGCAAAACAAATAGAGCCCAGAATTTAATTTCTCTTCTCTGTTCTTGCCCAGTCCTCAGGAAGACATATAACTGTAAATCCTTATTTTTCATAAATGTGGGATCTAGACAGCATTATTTTTAATATCTGTAAAATCAAGCCAACAAAGTAAATTATAATGGCTGATAGAAAGAATTTTTTCAAATCTTAGATTAAACAAGTGGAAGAAGTTAAACCACAACAGGTGTATAATTTTAAGAGCAGCACATGTAATTATCTTGCAAATCTGACTCAAACTCAAATGCCTAGCAACAGTCTGAACAATGATAATAGGCTATAAGTATTTAAAACCTTCCTATGTATTAACTAATACAATTTTATAGTTTTACTTAGATGCTGTTGCCCTATACAAATAATAATTTTAAACAGAAAGAGGTAAATGCCATACCTCTCATGACATACACTTTTATGATGACTGAAATGACAGAATTCATCCTGATTTTAGACTTCATTTTGACTAAAAGTGTAGCACAAAAGTGTAGCATAGATCACGGGGTTTGTTGGTTGTTTTTTTTTGGTTTTTTTTTTTTTTTTTTTTTTTTTTTGGTTTTTTTTTTGTTTTTTTTTTTTTTTTTTGGTTTGGGGTTTTTGTGTTGTATTAGCAGATTACACAATTGTGCATGCCATTCCAAATTATTTGTCTCTTAAGACTTAATAACTTGTTTCATATAATTTTGACTTTTTTCATGTGGTTAAGCAACGTTTTCTTTTCCCAAAATTTAAACAACTTGCTATTTTGACTGTGGATTTTTTTCTGGGTAAAACAAGCTCTGTCTGCTGGATCTGCAGAAAAGAGTGTGAATCTGCCTAGGCACTGCAGATAAGGGCTGGACAGTGATTGGGGGTTTGCCATTCATTTCAGGAAAGCAAATTTTCTTATTCTTCTAGCTTGTTAAAAGCCCCATTTAAAAGAAAATATGTGAATGTCGGAGCACTGATGAAGCCTACTGAGTCCAAAGGGGCAAAGAAGCCTTTCTTGAGACCTGTGTTTTTCACTAGTCATTAGAAAGTCGCTCCTTTCTGTGAAAAGAAACTGAGATTTTTAAAAGTAAAGGAAATTTATTATGCCTATTTCAGCCCTGAAGAGTTTGATTTGCTGGTTGGTATATCTCACATGTTTTTCCATGACAGCAGAAAAATTGCCCATCCCCCTCCTTCAAAATCTTGAGACTGGTTCAGAAATCACAAGATTTTGTATGAAACCATTAAAACACTGAGAGAGCACATTTTTGGAGGGGCTGCTCAAAAGCGGAAAAAAACATGCAACTACATTTTAGGGTGCTCTTAATGAAAGGTGAGATTATAGATCTAATGGTTTTATACTAAAGTAGTGTTAGGTATCATATTAATAAGAAATTCTTTACTGTGAGAATGGTGAGACACAGGAACAGTTTATTTACAGTTATTAAATAACTATTTATTTCCATCCCTGAAACTGTTCAAGGCCAGGTTTGATGGTGCTTGGAGCAACTTGGTCTAGTGGAAGGTGTCCCTCACCATAGCTGAGGGACTGGAACTAGATGATCTTTGAGGTCCCTTTGAACCCAGACCATTCTATGATNAGTTATAAATACAATTAGATGGTTATAATTATGTGGTTATAATTATTATATAATCCTCAGTCTCCAACAGTTGCTTAAGGAAAAGAAAAATACATGAAAATCAGAGCAATTACATTCAGTGATACTGCAATTCATACAATCCGCAAAAAAAAATCAACATTTGGTACAAAACAAAAACTGGTTATCACAAAATGTGCCCATTTAAAATAATGCTTGTCCTTTGGATCATTGCTGTCCTTGGACTCAGCATATGCTTGTTGATGTGAATGAACTGAGAAGTGTCACATGTTCCTGCTCCAAATTGAAAATTTTCATAGATGACTGTAACATTCTGTCCTTACCAGGAATTGTGACCAATTAAGGCTAGAATGCTCTCTTGGAAAGATTAGCCTTTTTCCAAAACAGACAGAGAGCATGTTCCATATTAAATTTTATCATTTTGCACATCTAGTGTTATATCCTCTGGGAACAGGTTTTCATAAATCCCACTGCATTTAACTCCTCTTCCATGACATTTGTAGCAAACAAATAACTGATAGCTACATAACTAGACCTTTTGGGGTTTTATTTATGTGATTTAAATTCTGACCCATGATATGCATGTATTGAAGAAAGACCAAAACCAGAAGTGAAGAAGGGACAAAACTGTCTTTTCAGATAACTGCAAGAACCCTTTGCTAGGTTACATGGCTGGAGGAGGATAGTGTGCACAGCTACATGCTGCCATTTGCATGTTACCTTCCACTTCCTGTCTAATCATAACGCTCCTAACTACTGGAAAAGTAGAAAAATGCTGTTCTTGAACAAGATGGGATTAGTAGATTATGCCACCATTTGCTATGGGAAAAAGCTGCTCAGAATCACAGAACGGTTGAATTTGGAAGGGATCTCAAGCAGAGATGCCCAGAACCGCTTGCCCAGGACAGTGACCAGTTGGTTTTCGACTATCCCCACAGATGGAGATTCCATCACCATTCTGTGCAGTCAGTGCTTGGTCATCCTCCCAGTGGAAAGGTGTTTTCAGATGTTCAAATGGAACCTCACGTGTTTTTGTTTGTGCCCATTGCTTCTTCTCTTGTCACTGGATGCCACAGGAAAGAGCCTGATCAATTCTTCTCCATGTGATCCTCTGAAAGTGTTCATATACATTGATAAGATTCCCACTGAGTCTTCTCTTGTACAGAGAAGACATTTTGGCCATGGCTTCATTTTTCATGCCATATCTCTGCTCTGACCATGGGGAAAATGGTGTGTTTTTATCATGAAGAAGAAAGACACAACTCACCTATGAACAGGACATGCCTTTTAATGCCACAGAATTGCAATACTATGGGTATGCTGAAGCCAGATACTTCTACTGTGGGTTTTTTTATGAAATGTTTTCACTGACATCATTAGATGGGAGAAGTCCTAAAACACTGCCACATCTTCTACTGGATTTTTTGTTGCTGTTGTTGTGTCCACCAACCAACCTATCACTGACACTAGGTAAATTTGAGTTAGAGTTTTTAAATTTCTAAAGCAATTTGACTGCCATTACTGAAAAGGCACTAGAGCTAATGCATGACACCTCCCAGAAGAGTTTGGGATTAGGACAGCCACAGTAAAGGATGGCAAAGTGAAAACCTATTGGCAATAGGCATTTCTTCTCATGCATAGTAAGATGCTTCCTTTATTACATCTACCATTAGTTTGATATGATGAGTCTTCTCTCAACAGACTGAGAACTACAGATTGACAAATCTAACACAAGAATCAGTATCAAACAAAGGAAAAACACCTTAGGAAGGCCAAGAAAGCTGATTGAAGGCCTTGATTTTTCCTTGCTAAGGACATTGTCCATTCTCCCAATAACTTTATCCTCCTTCTCCTGTATTCTCCTTGTCATCTGGACATGGCTTCCCAGAGGACTCACTTCATAATCCTGCCATGGACCTAAGGTGAGGCTGACCAGCTTGATATGCCTAGCCCCACCTCCCTGACCCTTTTGAACAAGGCTATACATTATTTACCTTTCTCAAGTAATCAGAAACCTCTTTCAGAAGCACCATGATAATTTGAAGATTGTATAGAGTGTGTCACAGGGGCATCAGCCAGCTCCCACAACATCCTGAGGGGAATTCCATCTGGTCTCATGGGGTTGTTTGTGTCCAGCCTGCTTAAGTAGCCCTTAACTCCACCCTCCCTTACCCTGGGCAACGTTTCATTTCCCAAGGCCTTGATAATAGGCTGAGGGACCTAGGAGCTCTGAAGACAAACACTACCACTAAGAAATCAAGGCAAAGATGTCATTGGGAGTCAGACTTTTCCATAGAATTCCTTATTGCTGCTCTTCATGTCTCTTGATCATATTAACTCCTGCTGAGTATGGGCTTTCCTAACTCCATCCTTTTTGTTTCTCAAAAAGTTCCTCGTGCTTTGGCCTGTTTTGCATAACCTCTTAACAAAGCGATCTGTATGCTGCTTCTGAAACTGCTTCTGGCTAACACACAACAGTGAAAAAAACTATCTAGCACAGAGTTCCAGGGGTCGGGGCTACTGCTCTGTGTTTCTCAATCCATCCTAGACTGCACCTCACACAACTACATTTGTCTGCTGGGGATCAGACACAAAAGTTCACTTTTCTGTACCTCAAAAAAGCATATTTTGAAACAATAAATACGTCTAATAATCCCTCCATTTTATGTCTTGTGCTATACAGCTGATCAAGAGCCATCCTAGATCAATATTCCATTGGCAGCAACACCAAGCCTCCTCAGCCATACTAAAAAATCACTTACTATTCACAGCTTCAGGTGCAGGTAGCACTGCATGACACCAGTGATAGGTTTTGTCCTTTCTGTATTTACATTCCTTCTGTTCTAGATGGTATGGACAACCCTAACCTTTTCACAGCTCATACCTGTGACAGGCAGCTGAGGTTGTTTCTTTGAGCATGCAATAAAAGAACACATGTGCAGAGGTTTTTTTTGAAGTTATGGGAAGTTCTGCTTGAAACATGTTAGGTATTGTCAGGGGAATAGATTTTACTATTCCATCAAAATCTGATGAAAATTCAGTGGATTCTTTATAGTGAGCAAATATGGGAGATGAGAAAATAAGTTTAGTATGCCAGTTAAGCTCAACACAACAGGAATTGAGAGATCCTATAACTGTTTGAAATCCATCTCCTGCTCCAGTGTCATACATGGGAAAAAAAAACATGTTGCCTTCACTTTTGGTGCTTCAGAGAGAATTTCTTCTTTCAGGCTTTTAATCAATTTTTGACTGTTTCTGCTGTATATAAAGCGAAAGACTGATAGTAGTTTTGCTATTGTCAGCTCACAACAGAAGCAGTCCGTAACAGACAGGTTTTTATGTCCTTCATTAAGATACTCCTGCCTGACCTTGATGTATCCCTTACGTATTTTTCAGTAAAGAGTGTGTGTGCATGTATGTGTGTGTGCGCTTTTAACTTCTAATAGGAGAAATAAAATATTTAGCAATCTGCTATGCAAGGCACTATCATTTTTCTGGGTGTTCAGTCAAAAAAAAAGAAAAAAAAAAGCATAGATGAGGAACATTTAGAACAAGTTTTTCAATTAAGCCTATTTTCTCTCAATATACTGAATGCCATAAATGCCAGTTCTGGAAACTATTACAACATTTTTAGAGCTGAAAAGTAATCATAATGAGATCTTGCAAACAATGAACTCTATTCTCCTTCTGACATACAGAAGGATTTACGAACACATTATTGCCTGTGCATTCGAAGAAAAGTCCCTTGTGCATCAGCAAAATAGGACGCAAATAACCACAAAGTTCTTCTACAATTACAGTGCTAGTTTCACCCATTTAAGTTTTATTTAGTATTATCATTATTATTATGCTAACAGTAGATGGCAACATTTTGTTGAAACTTGGAAAACCTTTGTGAGCTTTACAGAGTCATTTCAGTTCTGGTTTTACTCATGAGACTTAGACATAGAGAAAAATAACATACAGCATATAATTTGAAACTATAAATTAACTAAATTGTTTAATTATCTATATAAATTAATATTCCAATTATCCTATTACCTTCAAAACTCCAGCTTGCCCAGGAGACTTTCTGACTGAAATCCAGCTACGCACTGACTGTTTGGTGATTTTGTAAAATGTCAATGTCCTAAGGGTTAAGCTTTCCTTACACAAAATCATAACCATAGAAAAGCAGCAGGTTAATTCCCTAAGGAGTGATCAATAAAGCTTTTCCTGAACTGCCCGCATCTCAGTATGTTTGGATCAGAGTTTTCAATATAGGTATTTAAAATTCTCCAATTTCTATCATACCTTTTTCCCCTGACAGATGCTCAGTGAATATTCCCATCTAATGCTGCAGTTAATGAGAATTCTGGTGTTGATAGAAATGGGAACATCCCCTGTAATGTTAAAGGATAGAACTCAGCTACTCAGCTACTCAGATCACAATAAAACTGGAATCTCTTAACCCTTTAGAACTTGTCTTGAAATAGATGTCTACATGCCTCAGCTGCAGCCTCAGGCATAAAGTGAAGCACAATATCTCTACTTACCCAAGATGGGCAAGTATCAACACCTTGGGCTGTATTCTAGTCTTTGGATATGCACAGAAGGTACTTGTGTAATGTCAGGCCAAAGGTTTAGGAAGGGAATTGTGAGCTGCTTGGAGCACCTTAGATATACCAATGAAAGTAAGGTCATTTGTGTGTTTGATTGGACTAGGCAGCACTGCCTGCACTAAAGACTTGCCTTGTAGATCTGTTTAAGCAAAATATTTTATTTCAATTTTAGTTTTAAATATTGAATATAGACCTTTTTGTAACATATATCTCTCTGTGTGTGATTCCTTGCCTGGATCTGACTTGAAATCTTGAGCTGCAGTTTCACAACAACCACAAAAGAGACCATATAGTCATGGAACATTCAACACATTTTTCTGTTTAAGTTATAGTGAAAGTAAAAAGCGGACCAGCAGGTATCTTAATGGTGCACGGCTTTGTGAACCTCTCTGCCTGTGGCACAGTATTCTCCACGGATAGCGCATCAATCACTGCAGAAGGCTAAGGCATTATTCCTGGCTTTCAGAAGCACAGCCTGAGTCTTATGCTATTTGTGCAGACAAGTACAGAAAGAATTTCATTTGAGAGGGAGAGTGGGAGCTGGGTGAAGAGAGGGGGCCCTTGTATGGGGAAGAGAGAAGAAAAGAGAAAGTAAGGAGGCTCAGACGCTGGAAAGCAAGATGGGTTTTAAGCTGCCAAGAGTTTAACAAAAGCAATCCCGAGGTTATCCAAGAGGAAGTGAGTTTCTTATCATAAATAAACAGATGATTTCATGGGCATGCTCTGGATCTCACCACACTTCTATGTGTATCCTATTAAGTGGTGTTGTTTGGTTTCTGACTTTTTCTTTCAGAAGGATCTCTTCTGCAGAACTTCACTGAAGGTTGCACATTCTATAGGGCATTTTTGTGGATGTGGAAGAGTTCAGAAAATGTCCCACATATTTACAGCTATAGCACTTTTTTTCTGATAATGTAATGAAAGATGGATAGATAGATAGATAGATAGATAGATAGATAGATAGATAGATAGATAGATAGATAGATAGATAGAGTATTAAGAAATTTAATACTATGTAATTGTAAAATCTAGTAAATGTAGGGCAGCCTCTTTATTGTTCACATACACAGAGATTAAATTATTTTTAAAGATGTGTATTAACAGAAAAAAGCAGAAGCATCTAGAGATATAGGTAAATAGAGTAGGATTAAGTAAATGAGGCTGCATCCTGTACTTTGATTGTGACCATAGAATTGCTTTGTGTATATCTTTCTACAAGAAATCCAGTGCAGCTGCTTGAGAAACCTCAGGCTGTGGAGTAAGCAAGAATAGGAACCTGCTAAAACTTTGGCTGGCTGATAGTACTGGTTTGAATGAAGTGTAGGAGTATGTCCTACCACAAAAGACAGAAAGGGTTAAAAGCTGAAAAACAAAACAAATCAGGAAATTCAGAGTTGCTCATCTTAAGAAACAATATGCATTACTCCTACAAGATGTGATGCCAAAGTAGATTTCCGTTTGAAAAATTAAGAAGTCAGTAGACAACCAAATGATCCCAGAAAGAATTAGTCAGGAAAGAAAGGCACACATTATTAGCATTCTCTCCTAAAACAACAATGCATTTAGCCCACAATTGCCTACTAGCAGTCTATGCCATTTTATGAAGTTGAAGGACACAATCATAACCAACCCAGGAGGTTAATTAAGAGGTTGGAGCATAACTTTTTATACACTTCAGCTTGAAAATAACATGGGGAAAAGAGGGCCTCTGATTTGATGCTGCCTTTTCTGGAATGTACAGTGCAACTGGATCTAAATTTTGGGAGAGTGCCCAGTTTCAGATGTCTAAAACCTCTGTTGAAAGCAGTGGAGACTATACACTGCCAAAGTATGCAACTGCAGATTGATTGCCTAATGGCAGTGGTGGGCTTTGATCATGAATGTCTGGAGAGAGAAGTCTCAGTAGGTGCCCTTTCCCCCATTTTTTGCTTTACCCTTCTAACTCCTAACTCTACTCTTTTTCTGTTTCCCCCTCACATTTACTACAATCCTCTCACTGATATCTGAGATATAAAAGTTCCTCTCCCCTCGTATTTCTTTTCTTTAACAGCTTACTAATTGAGGGCTGTGCAAGAGGAATTAACTGGAGAAGGGTATGCAATTGCTCTAACATGTTGTCTATTTTGGGCTTTATGGGTGAGAGAAACAGATGAAGATAATTTCCTCTCATTTTCCATTTCTTATTAGTAAATTGTGAGGAATTCTTAGGTACAGAACATCCAAGTGGAATCATCATCTCTATGCAGAAGAAAATTATTTCCTTACAGTTTGGTCAACGTGTGAGTCAGAGTCACATAAAAGATGTAATAAGCTGCTTCTGCTTGCAATTAGAGTTTTTGTTCGGATGGCAAATTAAAATGTAAGTCCAGTAGAATTAGGTGTGAAATCCTGCAGATTCCCAGGTAACTGTATATTGTGATTCCATTTGGCAGCTAATAGGACTCAGAAAACTTTTATTGCCCTTTACTTTCCATTTTACATACACTTCTGGAATTGTGCAAAATGACAGCAAACTGCCATGAATATATCTTTAGTCTATATTCACTTCTCACTTCCTTCCCTTAAAGAAAAGAAGGGAACACATCAATTTTTATTCCTTTTTACTGAAGAGAGTATATCTTAATACACACCTAACAGATGGAATGAAATTACAAAGGAATGCCTGAGAGTATAAGTTCCGTTTTCTAGTGAAAAATCTCGCACAGTCAAAGAATTCAAACCTTTTGCCTTCTTTTTTGATCATACTTTCCCTAAAATCAGCCTGTTCATTCTTCTTTATATTTGCAGTTACAAGGAATCATCTCAGAAACTTCCAATTCTGCCACAAAGACAGATGTTTGAAGAAATTCCTCCTGCTCAGTATCAGCTGTTCAGCAGAGCTTGCCTCAGAAATAAAGCACAAGTTACCTCTAATTCTGGCTGCCTTTTCAGGAATGATACAGGGACCCTTTTTTAATAACAAAGCTACCTCCTTTGTTCTGAGGATTAACTAGAAAACCTCTGGCAAACACAGATTCAGTTCATGAATAATAGAACTTGCTTGGGCTCCTTGCTCTTTAACCTTACTTACAGACCAATAGTATCATTTTTAGGAAGCCATGGTGGGGATCCATCACACTGAGTCCCCCATGAATTCTGCATCTCTCCCTTTCAGACATAGTGGATTAATTTATTTGTTGAATAAAAGCAGAGACGAGGTCAGGTCACTGGAGAAAGAATGCAGGTATCCTTATGGTGGGGTCTGCTGTGGGTGCAGAATGAGGTAGTGAATCTGATGTACTAATCAAAGATAAACAGTCTCAAAGGTCTAGTTGAAGATGTTCCTCCTCATTGAAGAGGTGTGGACTAGAAAACTTTTATAAGTCCCTTCCAACTGAAACTATTCTGTGATTCTATAGAGGCTATACCAGCACATTGTCTTACTCAGAAGTTAGTGTCCATAGGTATGGATTTGAAGAGATCTAAAGAAATTAAATGAAAAAATACTCAGACCAGGTGAGGATATAACATCACTATGTTACATAACCACTATTTCAGAGTTGCCATGTGACTTGCTCTAAATAAGCTTCACAAGGAGTGGCATTAATATAAAAAAATATACATTTCTGTTTTCCTTTCCATTGTCCCTGCCTTAATGTTACAGGAAAGGTTCTTTTCCCTCAGAATCCAAAAGCCTCCTGAGAGGCAAATCACAAAACAAAAAACCTGATTTTGCATACTAGAATCTTGACCAGGGAAGGGAGGAGTATAAAATTTCCTAGAAATGAACTCCCATGAAAAAAAACTATAAAATCCCATAAAAGATTAAGCATAGAAAATAATGGCAATCCAAAAATATGGTAACAAAAAATGGCAAATTATTTTGGAGGGAACCTATTGCATATTTATAAATTAGGATGACCTCTGGATACTTCACCAGAGTTCTTATTTTACTACTCCTAAGCTCATAAAAGAGGGTATATTTCATCCCAGGGGTAATGTAAAGATACTGTGAGTTAAGCCCAGAAATATGTGCCGAACATCCTCCATTAACAGATGGGGTGGAGCCTTGTGCACAGAACTAAGTCTTGAGTAACCCTTTCACAACCTTCCTTCTCTCATGTCCATCTCAGCTGCTACACTCTGGTCTGAGGAAACTTTTATGTGCAGAGACATGACAGCCTATGCGGTGACTGGACTTGCTGGAGTCCTGCTGAGAGGTCTTCATTCACACTTGATATTGGGTCTTAGGTATTCAGCAGTTACTGGTGGACTAGAAACACCACCTTTGTGGCCCACAAAGGGAAGGAAATTAGCATAAAAAAAGTATGGCATACTGTGACCATAAGTATCACTAGGACAGCTACTGTGGGGTGGCCTCCAGCTCTGATAAATTACACCAAAATATGATTTGGCTCCTCTAACAGCAGGCCTCAGAAGAGTCATCCTTGCCCCACCTGTCATCTCTAAATATGCCATATGTGCTTCAGTTCCCAAACGTGCAGGACAAATTCCCAGATAGCTACTCTGTCTGGAAACTTTAGGGATAGACATATTCAAACAGGAAGGAAAAAATATCATCTCCGTTTCTTCTCCCCATTGCCATTAAAGCTGTGATAGGCCATCACCACAGCGCTCCTCCATCTTCAAGAAGAAATCTAGGTACTTTATCCTTTCTTGTTAGGTCCCATTTCCTCTTATTCTTGAAGATGCCTCTTTACTTTGGTCACATATATGTCAATAAAAAAAATTTGTTTAGATTTCAATCTAAATTTCCAATCTAAATTTTACTACAGTAAAATTCTGTAGTAAGGGGAGATCTGAATTTCATTTCATAGCTATGGTAGGAGCTGATACTCTCCATTTTGGTGGGTTGCACAACTGCCAAGCTTATCTGCCTGAAGCAAAACAGAGAACAAGTGTGGCACATGGCCCCTCGTGCAGGAATGCCTTACTGGTGAAACACCTCTGTTTCCTGAAGTGGGACAACACGAGCCACCTAGCTGACTTTGAAGATCTGACTGCATGACTAAGTTAGTAATAGCAGTGACCTATAAGCAGCCAATTGATGTTAGATTTGAGCTGATTAAGAAGTCGGGAAAAGGGTGGAGGGTGTAAGTCCCCAGCAAGGATATCTGTCCATGATGAGATGGCATCCTGGAGCACAGGGCGCAAAGCTTAGTCTGCAGGCCAGCTCTGTGGAAAAGCTCTGCATAAAGATCTCTGCAGGCATCAAACTCTCTGGAAAACCTGCAAAAATTATTCCATATAAAGTTATTTTTCAGTTTAATGAAGAAGCAGAATGCAGTGATAACCAGTAAACAGTTTTAAGCACTCACCATGCCTCAGTTAATTAAGAACTAAGGTAAATTCTGGAGCCTTAATACAAACTTGTGTCCATAGCCATTGTGCAGTACTCAGGAGACCAGAAGAACAAGATTTTTATTATTTCACGCAGAGCCTATAAACTTCGTAATTTTTCCACTGCTTCCCTTCTGCAAAGTGAAGCTTATGGTCCGGCCTCTGGCAAGCCAGCGTTTGAGGGATGCCAGAGGGAGATCCCAGAGCGCTGCCTTGGGGAGCTGCCGCGGCCCGGGGGGCACACGTGCGGACTCGGGGCCCTCGCCCGTGCGGCACGCAAGGCGTGCAGAGCGGCAGGGCAGCCGTCCGGCGGCGATGCTCGGCCCGCCCGGTGGGGATNGCGACTTCGCCCAGCGGCGCAACTCGGGGGTGTCGCCGGCGGCCGCGGGGCACCGAGGGCCGCTGGCTAGATCGGGGGCTGTTTTCCCAAAGGGAATGGAAATCTGGGTGCTTCCTAAAAGCAATGCCGGCCGAGGCTGCGCCGGCGGTCACGGCGCTGCGAGGGAAGGCGGCAGACGGATTTTGGGGTGGGGGCGAGGAGGGGTGCAGCGCAGACCCCGGGGACGGCCGGCGTTCCCATCCCGGCGGAGGGACCGTCTGCCCTGGGCCCCGCCTGGAAACTTCTGCCGCTCGCCCGCCAGCTTCGGCAGCGGGGTCTGATTCTGCCTGCGTGCAAGAATAAATGCGAGAAAGCTTCGAGATGGTCCGTGGATGAAAAGGAGGGCTGTGCTGCTGCCCCGCGACAGCCAGGTGCCCGCCGTGGCCAGGGGTGGACGGACCTGCTGGAGGGTCGGCCGCGGGGACAGCAGGAATCCTGCCGGCCTGGGTCGGCGGGACGTGGTCTGTAAGGTCTGGGGAGCGTTCCCCCACGCTCCCGGAGGCGGAGGCTGTGCGTGCGCGAAAAGGTGCTCGTGGAGGCGCGCGGAGGGCGATGGCGAGGCGGTGCGCGGGGCCCGTCGCCCGCGCCAAACCCGGCCGCCTGCACCCGGGCCATCGGCAGCGAGTAGGACGCGGCGTTGAAATCAAGCTCCCCGAAGGCTCCCATGGTGAGCACGGGATGCGCGTCCTCCCGCTACCCATCATCCCCAAAATGTGTCTGTGGGCTTCTTGCTTTGCATTTAGCCTCTTTCGGGGGGCTTTATCCTCCAGTGAGGCGGCTCTCCGAGGAACGCTGCGCTGCCGGGTGCCTGCGCGGGCGCTGCCCTCGCTGGGAAGCGCCGGCTCAGGCTGCAGCCCAGAGTCCGTGCCGGATCTGCCGCTTCCGCTCGGGCGGCGCCGCGGTGGGATCCCCCACTGCCCCTGAGCCCTCGGTGCTCTTACGGCTCCCTGGGCGTGTGCCCATCCTCTTGTTTTAAATACACAGGTCCCGCGGGATGCCGTAACAGCGAAGTAAATACAGATACAAATAAAAAGCACTTAACTTGAAGAACAACGTCGGTGTTGCACTGTAAAAAATAATTTATCACTGTTCTTCAAAAAAACCCATCCAAAAGCCACTAAGATGAATTAAAAATAGAGCAGAATTAGAGGTTCTAATATTTGATCGGGGTCTACAGAATCACACGAAGATGTTGCCGCACAGCAATAGTAAGTATCAAATTTATCTGTGTGCACAAGCAGGAATAAATAACCTTTATTTTACTTCTCTGCAATTTCGGAGCCTTAGTGCTGAAATTAGGGTAAGTGGGAAACAATGTGCATAATTGCAAGGAAAAAAACCCACAATGGTTGAAAAGGACAGGCGATTAGCAGCACACAAAACAGCACGAAGACAGTAGGCTTGTTAGGCACAGGGAATGCTTATCTGAATGGCTGCTCACCCAATTTCTTAATAACAAACACTATTTTTATAACAAAGACGTAATTGGTCCTTGTCATAACAATAATCACTATACGAGCAGGATTTTGCTCCTTTCGCTCGCGAATAATGATGGTGCTGTGCTGCTGAGAATGTAATGATTTGGAGCTACAAAACTCGGATTTTCATTTTTTCTAGATGCTCCCTGTGCGCGCATTTCACCCTAGTTTTGCAAAGAAGACTACTTTGCACTTATTTTATTCACTTGACTTCGTTCAGCCACTGGCCTCTGGCCAAGGAGGGCGTCCTACCCGGCAATACTCTGGCAGTACAGAAAATACCGTGAAGAAGATCGCAATGTTCAGACACTTAATTCAATGCAGTGGTTTTGGTAATGCACGCGGGTGTCCATACACAACTGATATAAGAACTTTCTAAATCTGCAGCCATGGAGTTCAAAACTCCTGTAATAATTCCTACAGCCCAGACCGTTCCAATGAGTGCATACAAGTGCATATAGCATTATGACCTCAAGGATACTAGCTTTTAAAGTCCGGATCAATGCAATTCTCTCTTTAGGAAGCATCACTTGATAGAAGTGCATATCTCCTTTTCCCTTCCCTTCTCTTCTACTTAGTTATGTCCCTTTATAACACTATTTGTGTTTAGGCTGGACGATTTGTAGCTAAATACGGAGGCAAGTTTTTAAAATGGACGCACAAGTAATGTTATCTGGAACTCCTCGGCGGTCGCGGGAGGGAAGGGGGCAGGGTTAAAGAACATTTAAACGCACTTTGCAGTAGTCTGTTACCGCAACAGTGGCTGCAGAACTGCAACTGGGAAGGGAGGAGTAAGGAGTGGGAAGAGGGAGGAACAGGGCAATTTGAGTGATATTTGAATCGGCCTCGCATTTTTATTGCTGTTTATGCACTGCTTATGGAACTCCCTGAAACCGTTCAGCAAGTGCTGACAAAATATACCTGTCGAGGAGACAAGAAGACATAGGAATATTTTATTCACTTCTTACTTGTTTTGATAGCTGGGCACGCCATAAATAATATGATAAAGGTAGCACTTACAGTAGATTTACAATTTTAATGGTTTTAAATATTTATATTTTTAATGTTTAATGCTGGGATAGTTCCCTGAAATACTATAAAAGTTTTTTTAAATTTTTTTTGTTAGGCAAATGCTGCTTCTTACTTAGTTCAGAGTGACTTGCCAAGCTAAGGAAGCCATTTCCTATAACAGGTACTTTGACAAGGATAACCAACAGTCTTATATATCAAAGAGTAGTCAAACCGCAGTGAGATTCAAAGCAGAGAACGTTGGAACATTTTGTTCCAGTGAACGAGCTAAAAATAACAGCCCCTCCCCGTGATGGAAGGGGGTTGATTTTCACATTTGGAAGGGCAAACAGAAATCAGATTATTAATGTAATCAAACAGAAAAATCTGCCCGGAGAGGTGAAGGGTGAAAGTTCTGAAGTGTCACTGCTTTAAAGAAAAACCCCAACAGTGTCCGGAGCCGGGGCTCTCAACAGGATTTGATGGGTTGTTGGGAGATTTAATAATTTTATACCTTCCCCATGACACATCAGAACATGGTGTTTGAACTAGGACATGATAATGCCAAACTGCACTCCCAAGCGTAATGCTGCTCCAGCCGTTCTGCCACTCGAAGCCAAACGTGAAACTCTCAGCCCGAAAGCAAGCTCCTTCCACAGCCTCATGTTTTACTTACCTGCAGGACAGGCTCTCTAAACATGTCAGAAAATGAGAAACTGCTTTGACATACATTTCGGAGATTAGAGTCTAAGTGTGGTGCACGCCAATAAGGAAACGCTTAACAACATGATAATTACACCATCCACGTTACTGAGACATTTGGTTAGAGACGTTCAGCATTCATCCTGTGGGAAAAGAGAGCTTCTTTACTTGTAGACCGTAGGAGAAAATAAAAGCAAAACAACACCATCAAAACCCCAAACACCCAAGTTTTCCTCTTTCCCAATAAGCGTGCTTCCAAATAGCTATTACTTCCCTATTCTCTTGAGCGGCTTGGGGTTTGTTTTTGGACTTGAATGTTTAAAGCACTGTAGAGCCGTCGTATTAAAAGAGCCGGCGGCAGCCCAGCGGAGCGGAGTTGTTCCCCAGCAGCTCCGCATGGCGGCCGTCGCCGCGAAGAGCTAGGCTGTCCCGGGGCTGTTCCGGGGCTGTCCCGGCTCCAGCCGCGGTCCCCCGAGCATCCCGGTTCAGCCACGCCGCCCCGCCATCCCTGGCATCCCCGCCCGCGCCCGGCCGCCAGGGCCGCCGCCGGCAGCAATCAGGCGGGTCACAGCTCCGGCTCTCCAGCCTCCCCGGCACTGGACGGCAGCCTCGCTCCCATCGTACCCGCTTTATTTTCATCTGGTCCTACGACACAAACTTTGTGTCGTGTGTGCTCCCCTCCACTTCCCCCGCCCTCCACTCCTCTCCTCCGGACACAAACACAAGCTCTTCTTGATTCGACTCCTCTGAGGTCCCTGCATCGCGATGGGGCGGCAGTCCCGGCCTCTCCCTTACTCGGGGACAAGAGGCTTTCCCTTCCCCATCCAGGGAGCCGGGGCCGGACTTTCACGGTTAGCTCTCTCTCGCCCACTAGGAGCAAGGGAGTCCCGCACCCCCGGCCGCCTGCCCCAGCCTCCCTTCGCGTCCCGCCTGCGGGACTTTCAGCTTTCCCCCCTTCTGTCCTCCCTTTTGTCTGTCTGCCTGCCTGCCTGCCTCCTTTTTTATTTTCCCCGCCAGTGACTTAAGCCCAAGCCAAAGGAGGCATAAGGAAAAATACACCCGTGGGCTCCAGGTCTATAAATAGAGCTTGGAGAGAGCGTCCAAAAGTTTGGAAGGAAAGGAAGAAAGCGTACGGAGACAAAAGCCAAGCACTGCTCCTCTGCTACCGATGCTCTGGCTATGCTCAGGCTTCGCGGCGGAGGACCGAGCCCGTTCGCTGTTCGTTTGGGTGGGATTTTTTAGGGAGTGGGGCGGT
>VXBU01002651.1:566642-602989 GCA_013400315.1 Bombycilla garrulus | reverse complement strand
AAAGTAATAATAAACAGTGAAATATAGCAAATAGTTGGAATAAAAGAAATAATGATGAACAAATCCATCTGAACTTTAGTTTATATCCAGTACCTCATGAATGCAACTGAAGCATCTAGAAGAAAAAAAGTTTTGCCTGGGAAGGGGGCCTGAGCTTTTCTGGTAAGAACCTTTCAAATAATGGACAGCAACAACTTATCTTCAAGCAGCAGAGAAAGTTTTGATGTCTGCTAAAGTCTGAGTTTTGGCTTCTCTATTGCAAGTATGTTGGCCCAAGAATCTTTTCTTATAAGAGGTTGTTGAGGCCTTTGAAGGGCATCATGCTGAGCTACCAGCATGACTGAGCAAGCAGAACAAGCCTAGGTACTAATTCCTTGTTGGGATCTGGAAAGGGGAGCTAAGGAGAACCATGGATTACAGACCATGATGTGGATATCAAAACAAATATTGTTATATCTAGGTACTTATTCCAAGATCTGAATGACTTAGCAAAAAATACTGCAGCTCCAAGAACCTTATGGACTACAGCAGCAAAGGGAATTAATATTTCCAAACTCATAGGAATGATCTAAAATTTCTAGGAAAATCTTACATTTCCAGAATTAGCCTCTGAGAAATTTGAAATATGGTAGATAAAGGCAGAGGAAATATTTTAGTGATTGAAATTCCCCAGAAAGACCAAATCTAAAAGATACATATGAATGATTTAAAAGGAGCAGCCATAAAAAATAGTTATCTTTTAACTTACAGTATTTGCTACAATAAATCTACTTTATCTGCTGAGTTGCAAAGAAGTTATATAGGCTAAAGATCTGAGATTCCAAAGAAATCAAGAAGAGCTTCACTTTTGGCTTATTTGTGACCAGAATTTCACTCACTGGGTTGCAAGGAAGAATTTCCAGAATGTACTGTAGTGTTGTAGTGTGACTAAGTCAGGCATCTTCCACATCTTCCCAGTCCTCTGCCCCTCATTTCTTACATTTTCACTGATATTTCCACTAAAAGTTTTCCTGAATCAAAGTTTCCTCCAACATGACCCTTCTTGAGTATGAAACACATCTAAATAAGATGACATATTTAGATGGTAGGTAAATCCTTAATGCCAACTCAAACAGCTTCACAGAAGGGAAAATGTCGTGTTATTCTTAAAAGGAGACCAAAATACCAACTGATAAACTGGTCAAACAGGGCTGGATCACAATTTATTTCTGACCTTTTAATGTCTTCAGTCCTCAATGATTTTCTGTCATTTCTGCCTAGCTTGGACCCAAGACCTGTCCCAGAGGTGTTCAGCTTTATGTGGCTACTTAGCTTTCAACCTCCATTTTCAAGATTTGAAGATAAGTAGCTAATTGTTGCCCAGATCCCCTATGGTTTATCAGCTGTCCAGATCTTCAAGTTGGAGAAAGCGCTACACTGGAAACATTGCTGTACTCATTCTGCATGAGACAGAATTTTATATGATAACGTGGTCAGAGCCTCCTGTTGTCTGTGTCATTATCAAAGGCCACGGTGAACCCCTGCCTGGTACTCTGCTAGGCAGCCATCAAATCACTTTCATTTTAAACTCACCACTCGGTTTTGAAATTAAGCAGAATAGACTCATTTAAAAATCCACTAAAAATACACAAGTATGAACTTCCACAGTATTGCACTCCTCTAGAAGTTGGACTGGTTGTTATCTGAGAAGCACATTCTGTTCCTGTGTGCCCACCTAGCTCACACACAATGCTGGTAGCGTATGGAAATTTCCTCCATTGATGTTTATGCTGCCAAGTGTTTTATCTCGTATCACTTTGCTTTTTATTTTTCTATATAACATCTGAGCGTCTGACAAAGCACAGATGCTGCAGGAAGGTAAAAAGAACTATTTGAAACAGAATTCTGCATTTTTATGTGCTTTAAAACAGCCATTTATAGGGAAGTATTAAACACTGCTAAGAAAAATGCCTCTTTGAAAGACAGACTTAAGCCCATACAGGTACAGGTGTGTACAAGGATTACATCAAGGTAACAGCAAAATGGTTCAACAGTATGCACATAGTTTAGAAAAAGAAAAAAAATAAAAAAAAGCCACATATCCATCAAGTCTGTTGTTTATCCAAAGCAGTTATTGCCCTTGAGTTACATTTCTAGACCTTATTGAAGAACAAGCGATACATTGTTAACGTTTAGATCAATAAACAATTATTGTTCTTTGTGAGATGCTGAAAGGGGATTTAGAGACTTTACAGGTAAGAAGCATAATTTACCAGCGGCTGTCAAACAACTGCAACACGTTCTTTCTCCTTCTCTCTTTGTCTTGCTCTGGCAGAGGCTGCTGGTTTGATCCCAGACAGCTCCTTGCCCTGTGGTGTGAATTCCCTTGGAATCAGCAGGACCCTCAGCTCCTTCCAATGGCAAGAGTGGCTGTGGCAGGGGCTTTGAGTGTTTCTTTCTTCCTGCAGCTCCCCAGCAGCCATGATTTACCTCAACGATTGCTTCATCTGTTTGTAATGATTTCAGCTTTTAAATAAAATAAGGAGATCAACTAAGTCTGCTTCCTTGCAAAAAGATAAGTAATGCTGTATAGTCAAGATCTTCTTCCAAACTGAAAAGCAGAACAAGGCCTCCACTTTCTTTAGAAGTGAAGTAATTAACACTGCCAGCCATAAGCGTTTTGTAAATAATGAATGGCTCGGAATCCCAAACACTGGGTCTGTTTCCCCTATGCATGCCAATATCCCATTTCCATACTTGCCCACTTACAATGGTGTTTATACAAAAGGCTCCCAGAGTGGGACATTTTAGGCTTTGCTAATAATAAAGTTATTGATCTGCTGGGTTTACTAACCGGCATAGTGTCATCCTGGTCCTTTCTCCTAGTTTTCTCACTTGCTTAAAGGATCTTCTAAAACCATCCCCTCCCTCTGCCTTGTTACTGCCTTTACAAGGCTTAGTTTGATCAATTGCAGCAGGAATGAAGCTTAGATTCATGAGCGTGGTAGGATCTATAAAATAGATCATAAATTGTTTCTGAGGGAGCTTAGTAATGATAGTTTGCTAACAGCTGCTATTACTGAATACTCTCTTGTCTGTCTCAGAACCACAAAAACAACTGAATCCCAGGAAACCTAAATAACAATGTGTCACCAAAACCAGTTATTGTGAACTGAGTAGAGTATGAGACTAATTGATGCTCTCTGCAGATCACTGGTGCTATTAAGATAGCAGCCAGTGGCCTCAGACCAGATTCTGCTTCCCCTTGTGATACATCTCTTTGGTTGTACTCAGATGCTCCAGGGCCAGTTCATGCAAACAAATCACTATCTCGTAAAGATGCAGCAAATTTCACTAGAAACTCTGATATCAAAGTGCCATATAAGCATTAAAAGGCCAGTAAATCGTAAATTGTGTGAATAAAGGAACAGAAGAGCAGGATGCTCATGTTTGGCTGTTGGAAACGACTTTGCAAAAGCCTTGGATGAAAACCAGGACACCCTCAATAATATGACCCCAGTCTCTGACAACTGCTACATACTTTATTGCTAGCTAAGAATTATTCACCTTGCATCAGTCTAAATGCATAAATGTTATCTCTTATACCCCATCTTGTGAGGTTAAATACATTTCCTATGTCTTGTATGTGTGTAGGTAACCTTGGGCTCTTTTATCCTCAGTTTGTTTCATGGGCAGTGAAGTATGGAGCTATCAGATCTGCCGTATCAATACTCAATATCTTTCACAGAAATGTACATGAAGCAATAAAGAGCAGCACACTCTTTACTACAGAAACAATAAACTTGTGGTAGGAAATCTCTCAATAAATATATATGGAGCAGAATATAAACAGAATTTCCCCTCATATATGTTCTTAAAATATCACGTTAGCATCAACTTCCCCATCCTGATCACTGCCCTATAACAACCAGTTAGATAGAGAAAATTAAAAGAAATTAAAAAACAAATAAAGATGGAATTAATTCTACATGGGGCTTTAGAAACCTTCCTTGGATCATTTTAAAGGTTCAGAAAAAAACAATAAGAACCCCAAAAACAAAAAGAATGCAATTTCTCTAAGGATCGTGAGTGCTCCTCATGCAGCCTCTGGAAATGATGAGTGAGGTTAAAAAAACCAACAAAAACAAAAACAAAACAAAACAAAAACACCCAAAAAAACCCACCAAAAAAAACCCAAAAATCAAATCCTAAAAATATTTTTAGATTTGATAAGAGATCTCAGATTCTACTAACATCACACCACAGAGTTCTGTCTGAGCAGGCTGCATCTGCTGCAGGCTGCTGTAGATTTGAAAAGATATTAATGATGCACGGACTGGGAAGAGACCCAACCTTACTCCTTTGCTAAACCACACAGGCATCAACCTTCTATAGGGATGGCTTCCCCTAACATGAATGCACCACAAAATTTGGGATCAAACAGCAGCTTTCATTCCTCTCCACTTCAATTTTGTATTCTATNCAGACTCTTCAACATCACCACCGGACCATTGGAGGAAAACTCTGCCCTTCTACAGGATCTCTGCTTCAGCAGAACCATCTGTCACCCCAGGAGGACTACTGGAGCCACCATTCAAACTGGACTGCTACCAACACCCTGACTGACAGGGTGTCAAGTTGTATTCTAACTGTCAGGTTTTCGTTTTGTTTAATACTGCTTCTTGGTCTAATTTTCCTATTAATTTGTAGTTTGTTGGGTTTTGTTTTACTTTATTTTGTTTATACATATTAAAGAACTGTTATTCCCATCCTCATATCTTTGCCTGAGAGAACTTTAATTTTAGAAGTTATAATAATTTGGAGGAAGGGGGTTTACATTTTTTATTCCAAAAGAAGCTCCTGCCTTTCTCGGCAGGCACCTGTCTTTCAAAACCAAGACAGATATATAACTGTTGAGCTCCAAGATGCTTTTTTAAACATGAAAATAACACAAATGGGAAAATGATAACTGAGAAGCACATTCAGCTCTTTAGGATATATCATAGGATTTGTTTCTCAACAGTCAAAGAGAAGTTGTTTGCAAACAAATCTGAGACTTGCAACATCTCCTGTATACGTCAGAAAACAACTGAACTGAAAGAGAGCATTTAGTTTTGGGCAGATTAAAGGGTTCTTTTTCAGATTTTGGTGTGTATTTCACATATGCTGTATGTGTACCTCAGAGCAGATCTGGAACTGTATTTCTGCTTCTGCTTGGCAATCCTTTAAAACTTTTTAACAGCCATGTTTGCTGCTGTGACTGCTGTCAAGTATTTGGTTTTCTGTCAGCTAAGCAGAGCATCAAGTCAAGTTTCCTTGCTTCATGAGGCTCTGTATCATTTATACTCCATTTAATGTCTTTTCTACTTGTCAATAGGATAAGTGGGACAAGACTGAATGCATGAGAATGCGTGTCTGACGTTTTTGGCAATGGATAATTCAGAGTATCCTAAACATTTTAGGTGCATTAAGTACAGCTTGACACTCTGTAACAGTTTTCTTAACAAAAGAGAAGTCAGCAACTCAAAGATGCTTCACTAGTGTAAAAATATCTATGACTTCTAAATGGTAAACTTGGTATTTTTGTATGGATGACTTTTTGAAGCATATTCTTCAATCCTTTCCTTTTCTTTTTTTCTATTTTAAACAAGCTTAGGAAAGCATGACCGGTTTATTATACTTCGTTCACTGCAGGCATAACTGATGGTACCATTTCCTCCTGCCTAAACAGAATTCCTATGGTACCAACTTCATATTTCCATTTTCAGAAAGAACAGCTATTTCAAAATACAGATTTTGAACTTATGATTTTTTAGGTTGCTATGCTGTCCCATTTAATATCAGAACTCTTGAAAAAATAATCACTAAATAGGTTTTGCTTTAGCATGGAACATTTACTACAAGTATTTTTTAATTAATTCCTTTTCTAACTTTGGACTGAGACCCTTTTCAGCTGCCACCTGCCTGTGATGTGTCACCAGCAGGGGACACCGGAGGCAGAGCAAAATGCCAGCTCTGCTGAAATCACTGCCATCAGCTTTAACAAGGGTGTAACATAAGGTCATCTCAAATAGCTGTCACAGCTGCCCTTTTCCTACTCACAGGCACGTGTAAGGGCATGAACTGTCCTGATAAAAACCCTGCTGTTTCAAACGAGAGTGGGAATGTAAGTTTCTACTAACTTATTCAAGAAATTCTTTTAGTTGAGGTCTTTGGTTTCCTACTTGTCCTTTTCATTCTCATTTCTCTGACTTCTTCCCTTCTAGCGAGACACCCTGTAATAAAAACCTGACACCATTACCTCTTAGATGCTAAGAGGTTTGTGACATTTTCTTGTCGCTACTGGGCTGAGTTAGAGAAGTTTCAAGGCCATTTTCATGATAAACCTGATCTTCCCCTACTTATCATTAACAGGGATGATAATTGGTTGTGACAGTGAGGTGTCTGTGATAACCCGTTGCAAGATAAAACACCCACTATATATTTCTTGATCGTATGACATCACAAAGATATACCTACAATGAAATGTGCATTATTAAATTTATCTAATATCTACTATGACTATATCTACTCTGTATTTAGATCAATGTCACAAATGTAAACAACATCAGTAGAGGCAGGATTCCCAGAAGAAATTCTTATAAATCATGCTTGTAAAAAACAAGGGTTGTTCTTCTGTATTGCTGTTTCTCATTTTGAAAGGAAAAATAGGTTTAATTGTAGTTGTGAAAATATCCACCATTTATAGTGCCTATAGTTTATGAGAGGTCCATTTTTCTGACTTGGAAAATTCTGCCTTTCTGTTGGTAGTTGCTTCCATTGTACGTGAACAGCTGTGCATTCATCAGTAGAACCATCATACCCTTATTTCATGGAGCAATGGAAACACACTTCCCTGACCTTAAACTTCAACAAATGGTGCATTTTTCCTTGTGCACTGAGATTAGGCAAGAAGATAAGTGAAAAGCATCAAAATGTCTACCAGTGCAGTAAGAAAAATGCTGGAATAAGATTGAGTTCCCAAGGTTTAGGCCTGTTCTCCTTGCACCTCAAATTGACATAAGGCTTTTCAAAGAAATAAGGACTGCTGCTAGAAAAAGTATTTTTCTTTTTAAGAGTGCAACTAGGAATTCAGACAGATGTTTTGACATTTTCTTAAAAATCAATGGTAGCCTCCCAGACCAGGTTTCTTTACAGTTACACACTGGCAGGAGTCTTCTGAAAGGTAGAAATCTAAATCAAGTGACAATATGCTCTATTATGACTAATACAAATGTAATGACAGCCTGTGGCAAAAGAGAAATACATCAAATAGTTTTCTACAGATGAATAAAAAGTTCGTTTTTTCCCCAGCCCTTTGGAATGTGCATTTGAGCTCTTCATCTGGAATTTCTTTAAAGGAAATTGCAAGATCGAGGGATGTGATTGACCTTGACTTAGGGTAGGCATCTAAAATAAATCAGACTAATCACAGTCTGCTTCTCTCTAGCATCCAAATAGGCAATCAAAGCAGCTAGCTAACAGAATTAACTGATATATTTCAAGCAATTCAAAAGAAAGTAATTTCACTGAGTCTTGGGAGTACAGCCTTTTCAACTCAGTAGTTGTATCAGTTACAGTTTGGGCAGACATTGAAACATATTTCTCATCTTCTTGTGCCTGGAAGCAGGCATAAGAAGCCTCAAGCCTGCCCCATACAATATTACTGTACTGCAAAAAAAATTAAATATTGAGATTAATATCTGACTATTTTGAGTCCTTCTTCAGAGAATGCAGGAAAAGTGATAAATTGAATCTGCTGCAAAACACAGAATTTTTCACTGTCACTGGAAAATTAATGGTTGTTCCTAATTTGACATTGATTTTCAACATCTGCAGAAAACCACTCAGTGAAATAGCAGCCATACAATGGTTCACAATGCCTAAAGGTTGGTATATCCTCCCTGACACATAGGACCATAAAATGCTTAGGGTTAGAAGGGACTTGAACATCATCTACTTACAACCCCTTACCTTCTACCAAAACAGCAGAGTGCTTGAAACTTGCTCTAAGCTTAAAAGTGAGTCTCAGAAGAAAAACAGGACTTTTTGGTAGATGGTGATTAGAGCTCTGAAAATCTTGCAGCAGGATATATGCTCCCATTATGGCTGCTATGCCACATTCATTCCGTTTTTTTCATACTTCATGAATGAATTTTGATTTCTCTGAGTTCTCTGTGTCATCTATATTAGCCCCTCTTTCCTTCTGCATGGTTGTCTGGATCCCACTTTTACAAAATAAAATGGATATTTGACCTCTGTTTTGTTTCATTGCAAAATTCTAGTTACGTTACAGCAGCATATTGGTGGGTTTGTTTATTTATTTATTAAAAAATCACCTCCTGGGAAGCTCTGTCTGCTGCTGATGAATTGTAGTTCATCTCCCCAGTACCACAAAATAATGAAGACACATACTGAAATCTCTTTTCCGCTCTCCACATGAGAAATAATTGAGATGAAAGGTATAATTGCTCTGAACGTTTAGCAGCCTAAGGTGTGAAAAATTGCCCCCCAATTCCAGAGTGTAAACCAGTGGCTGACAGACTCTGCTGGCTGGGCCAAAGTGACCTGAGCTGAAAACAGTTTTCTTAGGCCCTGAGACAAAAAATCCTGGATGAGGAAAGGACTGTTTTTCCCTTGAAGCACAAAGTACATTTTTATGACCTTGAACGTATTAACAGAAATAAAGACCAAGTTGTGCAAATTAGAAAAACCTAAATCCCAATCAAACCATAACACTTCACTGCCCATACTTCTTCCTCTGAGGAGACAATGAGATAACAGACAGCATCTGACAGATACTTAGTCACATTGTGTAATGTGTCAAGTCCAGCAATAGAAAAGTACAGAAAGAGGGGTGGTGTAAAAAGAGCAAGGCAGATATTTCCAGCTGTTTCTCTAAATTGGAAATCCAGGGGAAAAAGAATGAGGAGAGGGAAAGAAACTGCTTGCAGTGAAGGGTCCTGTAAAATTACAGATTTTCTAAAATAATAAAGAATAATAATGCCTTTTGACCTGCAGTTAACAATGAACAAATGATTACATAACTTTAAAAATGTTATGCTTTCCTTTAGAGGATATTCTAGCATGAAAGACACTGTAAAAGCAAAAGAAGAAGAAAAACCTACAAAATCAAAACAACCTCTTCAGTTTATTTCCAAGATTACTTGCCCTTTAATAAACTTTAGCATTAAAAGGCTTTAAAGCTTTTACAAGCCTTTCTTTTGTGCATTTCTGCAAACTGGAGAAGTAAAGTTGAGGTAAGATTTTGTTTCTCCACACAGAATTTTCCCCCAAATTACAGTTTGGTAATTGTACTCAGCTCTGTAAGATGGACACAAGACCAAAAATAAATGAATCTTTGCTAAGAACTATTTTTTTCACTTCTCTCTCAATCCTAGACAATTACAGACAGTGATATTTAAAATACATACAATATTAAGTACAAAGAAAAAAAAATTACAAAAACCTATTCTGGTAACGTACAAATATGGAAACAGAAAATGATTACTAAGGTTCTAAATACACTAAAATTTGGCAAAGCATCCAGCAGGGCTTCAGACTTTTTATTTTTTTCTTGCTGGAGCTTGTATTATGGGGGTAGAATAATTTCCCTGTCAATAAAAAATAATTAATATTGAAAGCTTCCAACAAAGCTTACTTTTAACCTACATTTGAATTTTTTCCACTGAAATTCGGATTCTGGTCTAGTTCTTCCTCAGGAAACATCCCAATTTACTATGAGGCACAAAGATACACCCCAAACTTCACTTCCCAGCCTGTCCTCCCCAGCTCAGCCCCAGTGTGGAGCAATTCAGTCTTCTGGCTGCATAAGTCATGTCAAAGTTTAGTCACTTCTGATACTTCAAAAGAACCCCAAAACTGCCCAACTTTTTCCTCTTTCAGGGCTTAAGCATTCCAAACTCATAATCTCTTCTGGACTTGGCAGACTTTCTAGAAAATGGCATTGCCTCACATAAGGCTAAGCTGACCAAGGCAGCAGGAAGATATTTTTGGCCAGATGGGATTTTTTTGCAAGGGAGGATCCATTAAAGACCACCCTTCCCTTGGCTTGGCTGCTCTCTGCAGCACAGGGAGCAGGATTCTGTCCCAAAGGACAAGAGGTTCAACTGAGTACACATTTTAGGGGAAGTCAGGCAGAGGTAGGAGGGTATAGAGCAAGAGAAATTTCCTTCTCCCTCCCCTTCCTCACGGCCAACAGGAAGAAATTATTTCTGGCAAGAAGAAAGGTCTGCTCTTATTGGGGTGTTTCCAACACATGAATGTTTGCACTGCGGGTGAGAACAGTAAAATGCACTGTTTGGAAAGAGACTCCTTTTCCAGGTAAAATAATCTCGTTTTTACTGCTAATTGCCAGAGTCATGGTGAACAGTGTGAAATTGCCCATTAATACCTAGTTTTTGTCCCTCATGGTTTATTTTACTGCTACTGCACTGCAGTTTTATTAACACAATTCTTGTAATAGTGGACACATCATTGTCACAACATTTTAAGCCTGTGTTAAACAAACACACTGAAGACCTATTGATGCCAAATACAATCCAGCTATGAATTTAAGCTGAAAACTCAAAAAGACAAAACCCAATAAAGTAATCATAAATTTTTGAGGCAGGATCCATATTTCTGTTTTGCTGTACCAATAACAAGGATGAAGTTCTTATCTAGACAAAGTGGATCCAAATTCTGCAGCCTTTGGAATATATGATTGTATTTTTGATTTTTCAAGGCAAAAGCATTCCTGTTACAAAGTGTCAGCCGTGAAATACATGAAGAAAAGTGGCATGGCAAAAGGGACATGGCTGCCAGGAATTACAACACAGAGCCAAGTGTCCTGTTTGACGTAACTGCTTTTAATTAGGAATAAGGTGGTGTGAGGTGTCCATGGATTGTAAAGCTAAAATGAAAGAAAAAAACAAAAAAGAACTGCCAGTTGCTTCTTTAGGGGAGCAGTCTGAATCTTTTCCAGGGGTATGTTTCGTATTCAGTACAATGCTATGAAGCAACTGAGCCTAGCAGCTTACAGACAGAAGAAATAACTCTCCTCTCTGTTCAGTTTAAAAAAAAAATAAGTTGCCTATGTAAATGCTGCTCCTCATTATCACGAGGATGATAGCTATTTTTAAAACAAACAAAAGTCCCAATGTGGGCATCTTACATTCTTATTTAAAATATTAAAATGTAAGGTATTAAACAAATCTCAGTGAGCACCACTAAAATTACAAGAGGAATATTAAATTCCAAACCTAAATGGTTTTGTAAGATATTTTTTTGACTCTTCAGTTTTGGGAAAGAATTTAGAAAATATTAATGTACCTGAAGCACCTTAATTTATGACAACTCATTCATGGTATTAAACAAAGAATCCCTGGAAGTACCACCCCCATTTGCAGAGATACAGTATACAACGAAAGCATAAATCTATTTAGAAAGTCTGTACTTTCCCTTAGATAACGAGTATGTATTAGCTTTTTCTTGACTATGGAGCGTGTCAGAAAGCACAACAGCAGCAAAAGAAAATGAAAGAAATCTGTCACGGTGGTTGTAAGTCATGCAAGAGTAAAGCTGGATGGATGTGAGCGAGTCTCTGCAATGACCCTTCTCCAGACCCTCTGCCACCATCACTGATGTAACTGTATTCTGTCCCAAGATAAATGATAGTCACTGATAAGATGAAATAAATAGACAATGAGCTTCCTGATTGAAATTCCCTCTACTTTTTTTTTTTTTTTTCTCCTTGTTTAGTGGCACTGTTTAATCACTGATTGATTGACTGATTTGAAAGCAGGGTCAGTTTCTGTCTTTGCTTGGGGTTATCTTCCTGACAATGTGGGCTCAACCATAGCTAGAAGCATCTGAGATCTTCTGACCTGTATTAAGATTTGAGAGTCTTGCATTCCTGATTCTCATAGTAATGAGCTAGCTAGATACAAACAATGCTCATTTTCTGAACAGATAGATACACTCCACCCTCATTATAAAACTATTTTCAAAAGCCAAGCATATTGAATGCTATAACAGCAATGCCAGCTCTCATGATTTAGTCATGAGGCACACGAGTTTTTTGTTTAAATTTGATGTTCTCGTGATCTCAATATTTTTCATGCAAATCTTGTTATTTCTGCATCCTTTCACACTCTAGCTTAAATTGCTTGTCAATTGTATTGCTCTCCTTGAGTGTAGTGCTTCCAAGATTCAGTGGCATGATTTTATACATCTATTTATAACTATTACTTTAGCTTTTTAACTCTTAAAAAAGATGTAATGCATCATCCAGAATCTCTTAACTGAGCCAGATGAGTTGGAAGCAATATTTTGGCTTTGTTTTGGGGAACACTAATGCAGAAAGAGTTTAATTATCAGTATTGAAATTAGCCCGACTGCAGGGCTCGGAATAACTGATAAAAGCAAACAGAACAGAGAGACAACACATAGGAAGTTAATAACAGTGTTGTATTTCAAATATATCTTACTAGAAGAGAGGAAAAGGCATTTTTTTTCTTTACTACACCTCAAAGCATGAGGGTCTCTTGTGCTTAAATTAGCAGCAACTCCTCTTGCTCCCGATCTTGGAAATTCTCTCTCCCTTCCCACCCATCCTGCTGAGTTGGTTCCTTTACTCTGAAACATCATGATCTTTCATGTCTGAGTCTAAGACCACAGTCCATGTGCCTAAGTCATGGCAATATTTTTTCCTCTCTAAGCAAGGGATCATTAAAGGACTCTAAGAATCTGCATGTGTGTTCACACACTCAGGCTGAAGCTAACTAAAAGCAGTTAACTAGAGCTGACCAGAACGTGTCCAAGACTCATTCTCCCAGGAAAGACTCGCAATCAGCACAAATCCAGATTAACAAAAAAAAACTCTCTAAAAGAGAAACAGAAGTTCAATAAAGCCACACTCATACACACAGAGCCTCCAATAATAAGGGAGAAGGAAAGAGCAGAGGGCAACCAAGAAACAGGAGAAAGCCTTTTAAGTGTCAGCATATTTGCTCCTTCCACCACTGGAGCTACAAAGGTGTAAGAGGGGTGATGGCCCTGTCTCTCCTTTCCTCAGGCCCCATTCTTTTGTCAATGCCAGCACTGCTGGGAGCCCAAGGTGATGCTGGTCTGGCCTGTGACAGCTTTGCTGAGGGAGAGGGATGGCCCTTGCTGGCCCCCGGACGTGTGGTTCTCCTCTGGCTCTGCTGGAGGAGAAAGGGAGGTGAAAACCCAGCTGCCTTCATCATCCAGGAAAGAAATAGGACAAAAGCAGAGCAATGTAGCGTGACGAAGAAGGGGTGCCTGCTCAGTGAGCTGGGACAAAGGCTTGTAGAAATCTGTCAGAAATATCATAAGGAAAAGTATAGAGTTATTACCATTTCTATAGCCCCTTGGATCCTCTGGTGGCAGAACATTTTCAATGATTGTTTCTGTTTGGTGGAATCAATTATCTCCTGATAGAATCTCCTTCCAAGCTTAAGATTGCATTTAGAAACTCATCTGCTTTCTGAATTCTAATTGGATATGTTTTGAACTGTAGATTTTTGGGGTGAATATTTTGCTTATGAATCTCTTTATATTTCAAAGTGGTTGCCAAGCTCATTTAAGTGTCTGCATGGTAAAAAACTGTTCTACACGCAGTACACAATTTAGCTTGGGTATCTGGTTTATCAAGCATGGTTTGATATGCTATCAAAGTGAGAAACAGAAAGACAAAGCTGAAAAAAAAATGAAGATCATTAATGTTTATGTATTTTAAAATCACACTTGTGCCTTGGAAGCTTGATTTATTATTTCAATAGACATTCAGACATGCTAGAAATAGTATTATTATTATTTTTATTTCAGACAACAAAGTGAAAATGGAGGGGGAAAACCAGACAATAAAGAATAAAATTGCCCTGTTTATTTTTTCATTGTTGAATCAAGCAGTCCTATATGTAGCTATTATGTGCATAATACAATTTTTTCTGAAGGATACTTAAATGCTTCATAAAATAAGTACAAATCCCAAATGACTTCCTTACTCAAACAAATCTCTTTGAAAGTTAGTGGGCATTTGTCTGGCTAATTGGAGAAAAAAGCCCAGCTGATCAGGACCTTATTCTGGATGAGGACACCAGGCTTGGCTTGTTTGTGTAAATGTGGCTCACAGGAGATGCTGTTACACTAGAGTGAGGTGTGCCTGGCCTTGTCAAAGAGCTCTGGCTGAGAGGCAATTTGGAGCCCAGGTGCAGCTGCAATTGTGGACAAAGCCTCCCCACCATCTTCAAACAAAAAGGAAGCTGATTGCCTTTCTCAGCTCCCTGCCTGGCTCCTCTCTTCACTGGCTCTGCTGACTTCCAGAGAATAACAAGAGGTACATCTGTGTGAGTCTGCTTGTGAAGGCCGCCCTGGAGCTGGAGTGGATTTAAGTTGAGGCATTCAGAGATTCTATTGGTATCATCTGCAAGGAATGTATCATGGGGAACACTCAGTCCTTAATTAATGCTGTAGGTGCATTTATTTTACAGCTGCCGAATTGTGCAAGGATTGAGGTACTTTCAAGTAGGGATAAAGCAGAAGTGAAAAATTAGCATGAAGATGGAAAGCAGGCTTGGGATTTACAATAGGCAGCTGAGGACATTGTGTGCCTTAATTTTTGCATTTCTGTTGATGCAATTGTCCCCTGAGCTACCTGAGCCCATATTTTTCTATGATGTATTACCAGTAAGCCTTTAAAGAGTTTCAGAAAGATCAGTCCTAGCTGCAATCACTTCTCTCTAATTACGGGCTTTGGTACCAATTTTCCTTCCAGGTTTTCCTCCCACTGTCATTTCCATGATGCTGCCTGTCCCCAGAAAGCCCCATCCAGTGCTCCTCCAGGGAGCATCTGCCCCCATGCAGGTGGAATTGATGTGGGCCAACTCATCCCTATATGGGGCAACTTCCCCATTACTGTGTGAAGAACCACTGCCTCTGCCTCATAGCACCACACTCCACCATCACTGCTCTCACACACAAACAGGTAGAAATGCAATACAAGGTGCAGCAAGATTAAAAAAAAAAAAAAATTTTGTTGCCTAAAGTTAAACAAAAACTACAGACACCGTATTTAGAAATAACCTTCTGCAAATTTTTTTCTCCATGCAAATACTGCATTGTGAATGGCAGATTACTTGCAAAAAACAAATAAAAAAGGGAAGAAACCACAGCTAAGCAAATTATTTTATATAAGTTTTTTTCTGAAATGGCATGTTGTTTTTCTTTCTAATACCTATCTCTCTCATAGAAACCTTTCCACAGTCCATACCTCAGAGTGTTATAACCTAACACAAGAATTGCAACTCTTTATTAAGGGATGGAGAGGTTAAGTTTGGTTTTTTTAGTCTGGAATTTGAACTGGAATATCTGTTTCCAAATTTTCCAATTTCCATAAGTGGTGCACACTTCATAAAACTCCTAAGTGAAGTACGCTTGGCAAAATTCCTGTAAACCAATGGCAGTTTAAAGTTCAAAAACCAAACTGATATTACAGGGGGAAAAAAAGTAAAATTTGTTTTTTAGGAAGAAAAAAAAATTTCCTGTTTGGAACCCTAATCTGCTCTTATTTACTATTCTATAGATGATTTTTGCTATGCACATTACACATTTCTTCATCTCAAAATACCAAATTCCATTAATGATACATTTGTTAACAAACATCTGATGAAGGAAAAATAATAATTCTCTTAATGCAACAAAGCACTAT
This sequence comes from Bombycilla garrulus, assembly GCA_013400315.1. Classification (NCBI taxonomy): domain Eukaryota; kingdom Metazoa; phylum Chordata; class Aves; order Passeriformes; family Bombycillidae; genus Bombycilla; species Bombycilla garrulus. The sequence goes on along the minus strand of VXBU01002651.1, from coordinate 587,238 downwards.
AATATTTCTGACTCAAAATATTTCATTTAAAATTAATGTCCTAAAACCCAAACAAATCAATATTCCAAGCACATCAGAAGGTCAGAAAATATTTTTTGCCATTTGAATGAAACCCTTCCCCTGCTGCTTTAGGTAGCCAGTCCCTCAGACCCAAAGACATGCTGTCACCACTCACTGCCTCCTCTTCTGTGCTCAGGACAAAATTGGACCTAAAGGAAATGACAGTGCAGCTGTTTACCGATTATGAGGTACTCTGGCACATCTCAAGATGAGATGAAAATCTTCCAGTCTGCCTGAATAGGGGCTTTATTATTTCCCAGGCTTTTCCTCTATAGCATAATGAGAATAAAAGCTTCTGAGATGCACTGATTTTACCTAAGATGACATAATGCAGAAAAAAAAAGCCCCTCTTTCTTCAACAAAGAGCCCAAAGATTTCACAGAAAAAAGAAGGAGAAAACCAACATGGAGAAAGGAACTAATATTAGACAAAGGAAGCTATTTTCCTTGGTCATAAAATACTCAAAAAAATATGAGTTTGAGCACACAACAGATTTCAGGCTTGAAAAGTACATGTATCTGGCGAGATGTGGAACCTCTAAGGTTGTTCATTATTGGCATTTAAAGCTACTTTCAAGTAACACCTGGACTAGTGTAACCATTGTCGTCAACATTAGCAGAGGTGGGTAGTTCCACAGAAAAAAAACAAATCAACATTTTAAAGCCACAAAGCTTTATCATCAAACCAGTAGCAATATCCTAAGTACCCCAAAATATTAATTGTTCATTCTGGAGCTCTTCTACAGGTATCAAATGCTCACTCACTCTGATTCCAGATACAGTTTCTGTTCTTTAATTATCACAATATTATTAGCAGCTTCGCCATTCATTATTCCAAATAAGCTCTATGTTCCTCTTTGTCTTGCAGTATTTTAAAAATGCTTGTGCCAACACTTTCTAAAAGTCACAATTTCCCTCTACCAATAATGTGAATTCCAAGATGCAGTCATTTGTCTCTTGCATTAAATTTGAGGATGAAACACTTTGTTTGCTTTCCCATTTGGATTACTGTTTGAAAAGCTTGAGTGTTCTGCAATGTTACTGAGACTGTGAAGTCACTGCCAAAACTCAAAGAAGCTGTAATGTTTTCTATTTTCCATGTGGCCAAAAATACCTGATAAGCCACTTATTCCTATATAGCTGTCATTATGCCCAGGAAGAACTTGCACTGATCTAATTAATATCACTGCTTCCAGATAGTGATGCTTAAACAGAGATTAAAATTGCTTAAAGATGAGTATGAACACTATTTCACAGATGGGGGGAAATTATTTGATTAATTGGTTTGCAGAAGACTTTGTAAGGAGAAGGAAAGATCCAATTTATCTGATTCAGATCCCAGTTATTTTTATATTACTATCATATTTTTGCCGATAAATATCTCTACGCATATGTATTACACACACATACATATATATCTCTAAGGATCTTTTAGGCTAAAAAGTGTGTTCCAGGAAAATACTGTTCTTAAAACAGCTAATATTCACGTATATATCTCATGCCTCAAACTGCGAGAGTAACAAGTGTTATTTTGGAATCTAAATATCATAGAATGGCTTGGGTTGGAAGGGACCTTAAAGCTCATCGAGCTCCAACCTCCCTGCCATGGACAGGGACACCTCTAACTAGGCCAGGTTGTTCAAAACCCCATCCAAGATCCCATACAGTACCAAGTCTTTTCTCATGGGCAAAAAATAAGCTAATGGCAGAAAACAAATGCAGTCCTGTGAGCAAGTAACACACTCCCAACACTCCTTATTCCACCAGCCTCAGATTCCTGTCATGCACCACATATCTAGACTATATTTTCAAATACAGTTACACAGAGGTACAAGTAGGGGGAGAAGGAGGAAAAGGTACAGTCCAAAGTTACCTTTTCCAAGTTAGAAAATTGAAGGGCATCTTCAGGACAGAGAAATCTCTCCAGAAGGAAGGAAGATAGTGCAGGTGTGCTTTGTACACAAAAACACATATTTCTGCAGGTATATGTAATGATAGAGGAGTCCATTTAGTTATACTGACCTAGCCAATTTGGTACCAGGAATCACCTATTAGTTGTTTTTGTGCTTTATATGATGGTAGAAGAGAAGCAATTTCCCACGTAACCCACATTACAAAAAAATCTTTCAGGAAACAGAACAAATCTCCAGCATATATTAGGGCCTTTTCTAATCCAACCAGAAGACAGGGAGAAGCATAATTTGAGCAATCTGGGGAAGGGTCTGGAGCACACATCTGATGAGGAGCAGGTGAGGTTGTTTATCCTGAATGAAAGGAGGCTCAGGGGGGACTTATAATTCTCTAAACTCCCTGACATGAGGTTGTAGTGAGGCAGGATCAGTCTCTTCTCACAGGTAACAACTGACAATACAAGAGGAAATGGCCTTAAATTGCAGCATTGGATTGGAGACTAAAAATATTTCACCAAAAGTGTTTTGGAACAGGCTGCCCAGTGTTTGAAAGATGTGAAGATCTGCTTCTTGGGGGCACGGTTTAGTGGTGGGCTTGGCAGTTACATTGATCTTAGAGGCCTTTTCCAGCCTAAACGATTCCATGATTCCCTCCAAAGCTGTCTATTATCTCTTTTATAGACAGAATACAAAGAAAAAACAACAAACAAAATACTAAACTCTTACCAGTCCAAAAATCTTTGCATATAGAATGAAGTCCAGCGTGTAAGAAACACAGATGGAAAACAACAACAAAAAGCAAAAAACTTAAAAAAAAAAAAAACCAACAAAAAAACAAACAAACCCAAAAAACCCAAAAAACATCTACATGACTGCTGAGCTGATGCATCTTTTACTCTCACATAACTCTTTGTTTACCCATAGCTTCTAAATATCACTTCATTTTTCAGTCAATTCGACTTGGGTCAGGTTCAGACATAAATCTGTCTCCTCTACCCACATTGCTAATAGACTTAAAGGCAAGTGTATTAATTAATGAATGCTGCACTTCCAGATAAGTATAATGAATACAAAACCCCACAAAACAGCTGGATGTGCATGCATTTGATGAGAAAATAATGCTCTGAGACACAATAATCTTTCCTGTTAGTAACTGATTCCACAAACCTATTGAATTTTGAGTTGTCCTTATATTTCAGTGTCTTCTCATGTGTAATGCACAGAGAATTCAATGCTTGAATTCCAGATGGACATCCAAATCATCTGATATATTTAAGCCATAATTTTGAGTTTCTTAAACAAGCTGTTCTTCACTACGAATTTTTTTTACAGCATTACTTGAGCCTTGCAATAAACTCCAGGACATGTTTTCTAAATTCAGAATTCAAGTTGATCTCACAGAATGTTCTTGTAAAACTTAGCATGCACAAAAGAAATTTGTGTAATACCTTTTTTTATTGATACCAACATATATTTTTTACACATAGAAAATCATTACTCCACAATTTGTAGAGGAATTTTCAGATATCACATCAAAAAGTAACCAGTTTACTTAATGGCAACCTGTTCTTCAGTCAATGAATCCTAATCTATATTATTTCTGTTTATTAAAAGCAGTCAATATATTCTTGAAGGCACATCTGAAGCAAAGGATGGCATAACTCAATGTACTGAAATACTTGCAATATTATGTTGCAGCCATTGTGCCTTTCACAAAGTTTTCTGATTTAGAGTTCAAGCTGGAAGTCACTGGTATCCAACTGACACATTCTCCTCCCAGATTATGCAGACACCCAGACCCTGCCTGCACCACTTAGGAAACCTCAGAACAATGCTGCTCAAATGTCACAGCACTCTTGAGATACACACCGAAGGGAGGGCTGTGCCTGAAGACTTTTGTCCTGTTTTACCAAAATGCTTCGATTCAGTGGAGTGGTGAACTAAAGGAATCGTTATTTTCAAATACAGGTGTCCAGCCCTTCCTTAAAAAGAAAAAACAGAGAAATAGTTGGATGGCAAATCTACCTCCTGCTAAACAAAATAGATTTTTGAGAATCATCTACAACATGCAGCCCAGAGGTTCTGGTTTTCACGTTCCCAATTCAACACGAGACAGTGTCAGACTGTCCCCAAGTCTGCTTCTTCTGCCATAATCAGAACAGTGCACTAAAGAGCTTTGCTCTCTGTGAAGTTCATTTTTGTCTCTACAGATCTTCAACCCCTTTGCACTCTGGTAGTCTCTCTAGTGAACTGGAACTTACAACAGTTTCAAGAGTTACTGCATAGCAAGACAGAGCAAGAAGCCATGTTTCTGGCCTCAGGGAATTAGAGAAAAGCTGAATACTATGCTGGGATTAGACTGCAAGTAAAAATATCACAGATAAATTATGGGATAAATTTAACATCAAGGGATAAAACAAAACAAACAAAAAAACCAAACAAACCAACTTTTATTTTCTCCAATTTTGTTTTAAATGGAGAAACAAAGAGGTCCTAATTTGACTTTTGCTCCTTCACCTGAGTGATAAATAATTTGCATTTTAGACTGAAACCACGCCTTTGGGACTCTTTGGAGAAAACATGTTTCCCAAAATGGTGTCTGGTGGTTTGTTCCATGCGTCTCTAGAATACAAAAATTACTCAAGAACTTACTTCAGTCAGACTGGAAATGCCAATCTTTTACTCTAGCATTCTATTTTAACACACACTCCCTTTGTCTTTTAAATAAATGCTTCTTTTCCTAACACGAATCCACAGAAAATGGACAAAAACAGCCAATCAAAAACACCATCAAGAAATGAAAGTCATTATTCACTCTGCCCCTATACACCCTGCCTCTTAATTGCTCCTTTTGCACCTTAATTAAAACTCCATGGGATCAGATCAGACCCTGATTCTGTATTTGTGCTCTGCTTGCCACCGTTGGTTTCAATTGCTCATTTTGCACTAATATAATCCTTCCCTGGCTGAAAGATCTGTAAACTCAGCATAACCAATCTAATGCAATCACTAATCTCCTCCACTGCAACACTTTGCATTTCTGTGTCTGGAGCCAGGTACTGCCCTTACCCACCTTATCAGTGTTTCATCTTTTCAAGCACAGGACAGAAAGGCAATGCCACAGCTCCTTTGGTCTTTTGACGTAAAAGGGCTCCAAAAATATTTTCACTACTGATATCCCCATATATACTTTTGAGGACACCCCCAGCTGCTGAATGATCTGTACAGGTCTCAGTGAAAGCACACCATGTCTTTCTGCTCTGAACTTGCATTAGACTGATATGTAAATTCCTGATAGAAGACTTGCTTGGTTGATATTTTTAAGAAAGGCATCCACAGACTTTTCTTCCTTCGCTGCTTAATTGTCTAGAGTTTTGCTTCAAACAGTCCAACGAAAACCTGAATATTCTGTTAGGTGTGCAGAAGTCCATTAGAATCAAGTGACTGCAGTAGTTGCAGAAATAGAAACAGAAGCGGCGTTGTGGTACAGTCTCCTTTTCAGTAACCACTTTGGAAAAGGCACTCATGACAATTTCTAGCATAAACAAAGGCTCTACAAAACAAAAATACGCCAGAGTTAAATTCTCAGGCATCAAGGTGTGCTGTTGAAATCTTGTTGTGTACACCACTTACAATCAGGAGGTAAGGCTATCAACTTGAGCTGTGAATGTTCAATCTGATTATATTCCTGTCTTGTGCTGTTAAAAAAATCCATTACAGAACAGCATCAGAGAGTTTTCATACTGACATAAAGACTGTCATAAGGAAAACTTTCCATTACATCACCTGTACACATACAGCAACGTTTATAATCTGACCATCATTACACAATTCAAGTGTCATGACCAATTAACTATTTACATACATTGCCATAGCTGTGTCTGGTGTTTCAAGGACAAATGTTATAGCTCTTAGTAACCTTTTCTACCCAGATAATCTTGTGCAAAACAGCTGTAAAGTTTTTTCAAAAGGATTGGATGGTATATTGATAGCTTTTCTGTAAGAAATAGCATGACAAAGTATTGGAACACCTAACACAACTTTTTCTGCTCTGGAAAACACCAGCAGTTTCCAAGTCAGCAACATGCTGACTGTAACAGAAAACCTGAGCTTGAAGAGGGACCTCATTCTTTTCATTCAGATTATAACACTAATTAGAATTCCATATTATACATTTACACTGATTAGTTATGCACATCTATTACGGGCAACAAACTTTTTCTAAGTACTCTGCAAGCACTTACTGACTAAAGAAAACTTGAAAAGACTGTCAAGTTGGACAAGAAATTATTTTGCTGAGACAAGAAAAAATGAGGAAGATGCCAGAGGCAGGAAGAAAAGATCTGAGAGATAAATAAGAGAGAAGGAACAAAAGAGTGATGGCAGCTGGAAAAGAGGAGGAAGCAAACGGCAGTCAGGATGAGAATGAGTAGGAGGAACAGGAAAAGCAAGTACAAAAGTTTCACACAGCATTAGGAGAGCAACAGTGAAAGAAAGATCTGTGCATTTGAATAAAGTGCTTCTAGTCTGAAGCCTCATTTTTCCTCAGTGACTCTAGAGGCACTAGAGACTTAAATGTCATGCCCAGAGGAACTCCGACAAAGAAAATGTGAAAATGGTGTACTGCTTCAGAGCCTTGCAAAGTGAGCAGCCACTTGACTACAATGATTCTGCTGACTGAGACACTACTCCTAACTGAATAAATAAACAAGTTATTATCTTAACAACAACAAAAAATATTCTGTGGATCCAATAATCTCTTTTATTTAAAGGATTTCCCCAAATTACCGGCCCTGTACACAGCTGGTTGAGACATCTTCATAGGTCAAGTCCTTAAATGACCTCTTTTGAGAGAAAAGTGGTAACAGCAAGGCATGATGTTTAAACATCTGCTGCATTCCACATAATTATACTGATGATGCCATGAAAAACTAGTATTTTATTCTCCCTCCAAAGTTTCTCTTGCCTTTGGCTGATTTGGTCTCTGTTCAGCTGGTGCATGAGATGGACCATTACAAAAATCTTTGCTGTGGGGCTCTTCAAAGCACAGCAAAATGTTTCCATCTTTATGACAGTTACTTCTCAAAGAATCATGAGTTTTCTGCAACTCCTTTAAATATAGACATTTTCCTCCCTAAAAATTATGGATGAAACTAAATTTTCTTTTTCCTCTGTCCAATTGACATCTTCAGTATTCTTCTTATAAAGTAAACTTATTTTACACTTAAGTACAGTGTCCTCTAAAGCCAGTTGTATATTTAGTAGGAAGCCTGCCAATTCAATTTTTCTAAAAACTCAAACTAGCAGTGAATATTGCAACAAGAGTAAAAATATATTTCAGTAAGCATCCATTCTTGTCAGACCAATTCTGCCCTTTCTTTCCCTTTCCCCAGACGATTACCAGTTTACACTTGTCACATTTGCAGCAAGAGCAGATACACAATCAGCTGAATATATCATTTTGTCATCACACAAGGCAGGTAACATACTAAGGACTACTTATGACAACATAAATATTTTAATCTGCCATCCCACTTGGATATTTTACAAATATTTCACTGCAGTTGCTTAGAAGCCAAGAATAACTTGCAGAAGGCTGTGGATACAGATAGCTAAAACTGGTCTTCTAGTTTTCTCCTATAGGTGAATAGTCCACATCAACCATAGAATAACCAAAAAATGTGCACAAACCTGTTTGTACTATGAGAATTGAAGAAATTTTCTGTGTGCTGTTACATGTGTGACATCTCACATCATGCACTCACAATCCTCATCCTCGTCTCAAAAAGAAAGCTGAGCTATTGCTAAGCTTCATTTCTCAAACAACTGGATATATCTGATATTTCTGAGGGCTGGGTTGAAGATAGTGTTACAATCTTGCAAATGCTTCTGAACCCCTGTTTCAGTTTACATTCCACAGATAACATGAACAGCTCCTCTCCGCTCCTCTTAACATTAGTAACACTTCTGTTTTCAAACAAGTCCTCACCCAAGCAAAGCTTTGTGCTTCTGGGGCTGAGAGCTTCATGTGAGCTCTAATGTTCCTTAGATTAGGTCACACTAAGGGGCACAAATTTGCAGAGCTGGAGTTACAGAGGAAAGGCAGGGAAAACAGGAGATGGATACAATTCAGGAAACAAAAAAAAAAAAAAAAACCACAACAAAGAAAACCCATAGACAGGATTAAAGCAGCTTTCTCCTCACAGCCTTGAAAGTACCATCACATGGCAAAAAAACACAGTCATGGTATATTTTGTACTGGTGCTTTGGAAATAAGAAAAAAAGACCTCTAAAAGACTCTCCCCTCCTCCCCCCCAGTTGTTACAGAAATAGCTGCAAAACAAATGATAGAAATAGTTCCCAGCAATATATAACATTAATGGCTAACACTCACAATGCCTGTGTTTATTTTCCTGTACTGCTCTTACCACTGCCATCTTTGCTCTACTGGTAACTATCAGTAAGCTTGCCTTCTATTTATTCTGGCAATGTTGCCAACTCTTTATCTCATCAGATGCTGAGCAGCCACTCCCAATCTCCTCTTTCTTTTACTGGCAAACTTTGATAGCAGTTTCTCCTGTCGTTACTGATGATAGTAGGAATAGTGCTGTCAGTAAGCTGGCTATGAGTTAAAGAGGCAGAAATAGCATCCCTAATACCAGCAGTTTATTCACTGCTATCCCACCCCAGAGCCCTGACATGCAACATCAGTTTCTACTGATAGGGTCACTACTTGGACGTGGCCACAATGCCATAAAATATAGCAGTGGTTAAACACCCAAAGGGAAGAGAAGAAACAAAAAATGACAGTTCATTGTCTGGAGGTGACAGCTGGGTCTTAGTCTTTCAGGCTGCTCCAGATGGGGAGACTTCTGCCTTTTTGAAGTCACATCACTGTGAAGATTCCCCAAATACATGTCTTTGACTGGTATAGTTTAACAAATTTATTCATCTAGTCCTGACTGTTTTTATTAATGACTAGAGTGTTTCTCTTGCAAATCTCTATTTCTCTACCATTGTGCCATGAAAGCAATATATTCCAGCTCAACCCACATGGTCACATTGCAAAAAAGGACCACACATTGCAAAATCTGTCACTTATTTGGTAGATAGAGTCTGTAAAGTACCCATTGCAAAAAAAAAGTATGAAAAACAACCACAGTCTACTCTTTTATGGCTCTTAATCCTTGAGTTCATTGCTACAAGCCTGTTTCACACTAATGGGGACTTCTACAAATGAGCAGATTCTCTGAATTCAAGAGTAATTAATCTAATGGGACTACTAGTGTTGGTATTAGAGCAGTAGCAATACAAGATTTGCACATAAGCCGTACATTTCCCTGCCATTCTATGAGCTGCTTGTTCCCACATGAAAACTCTCGGTAGTCTGTGTTTATTTTTGTTTTGAAGTACTTCATAATTTGTTTCATTACTGACGCAAAAGCTTCCCTAGAAAGCAAAAACATTGGTTTATTTTAATTGACCCTGCCTTGAAATCATCATAGGATTTGTCTGTTGGCCAAAAACATTTCAACAATACGTCTGATTACAAAGCTAGCTGAAAACATGGATCTGAGAGCTTTTTCTCCAAGGAAACCATTTATGTTTTAAAAAGCAAACTCCTGTGCTCCATCTTCCAAGGTCAAGCTCTTGGAAAAATTTTTTTGGGTCCCCAAAATTGTTGCTAAAAGTAAAAGTTTACTTCATGGTGCATGCAGTAGTTTTCCAATATTGAGAATTATATAGTTCATGTGGAGAATATACATGTGAGCTACAGGTGTGGAAATGAGAAACAAAATGAAACCAAACCCACATCTTATCAAATCAAATCCACCAAATAAACTCATCAGTATTAATTGACTCTGCTGTGCACGTAGCAAGTAATGCAACTCTCTGCTACTGCTCTATAAGGGCTATTTACATGCCGTGACACACTGAAATACTCTGCTGAAAGAGTAGAAGTCTAAAACAACAGCAAAGCTCAGTCTCACCAGCCAGCTCTTGTCTGCCTTTGTTAGCATCAGGGAACTCTAAGAAGGGCCGACACCTTTATGTGATCCAGAGAATTAGGACCAAAACGATCCTTCCACAACCTGACATGGTTTTACACTCTGAAGTACATTGACCCTTTTAAATTTGTTTACCATTGTGACCTTCCTAAATTAAACCCCTGCTATTCTTTTTTTTCTGTGGACAGTAAAGCACAGGAAAAAAAAAGTGAATTAGGTACAAATTGATCAAAGATTCATTAAGAGCAAGACAAATAACATATCAAGTTAAATGCACTATACCATTAGAGGATTTAAATAGCTGGTCCAGTAAATTGTACTTCACACTGCAAAAGTAAGACTTAATAGATAGAACCGTCTCCCTAAGAAGTCAGAGCAAGCCACATTTTATATAGCTGATATTTCTGCATTTGAAACATTTCATACTGATGTAATGTTTTAATGTCTAAAACACACAATGCCATTTTACAGCTATAAGAATAAAAAAAAAAAAAACCTGAAGAATGAGACATTTGTTTAAGAGCCAATAAAGGCCAGAGGTGTTTAATATTGTTACTAATCACCACATTATCCTTGTAAAATATGTAGAAATAAAGTCACAGTTTGACAAAATGTAGCTGCAACACAGTCAGTGGAGATCAGAAAGAAAAGGCTGCTATTGAGCTTTTCCTGATCTAGGAAATGAGAAGCCAAGTGCCATCATTAGTTTCCTGAACTCTGTATGCACCAATAGAGGCAATCGGGAATCAGAAATCAGAGTTCAATTAATTTAAGAAACCAAAAGCAGGACTATAGGGTCCAAGAAAGATCCCATTATTGGTTTGCCAATACAAAGTAGAAGACCTATTCAGTAGTAGAGGCATCATCTCAAGACCATTGTTCCTAGCTCCCTAGGCCAATATTTAAAAGTAAGACTTGGACAGGCCGAGTCCTGGGATATCCCCATCAGACAAACAACACAGAGCACACAACCCCAAGACACCATTCATTGAATGCAATCAAGGAGGTACAAAATGCAATGGGATAAATAAATTTGAAGTACTGTTCCAGCTCCTTGAAGATGAAATCAGTCTAAGTTTGAGAAATTATAATGGCTATATAAGGTCATGGTCAACCATTTGTCTAAACCATGTCTGCTTTGAGTGTGGGAGTGGTCCAGAAGAACTCCAAAGGTCCTTCCCATCTAAACAGGTCTATGTATCACTCATTTATGCCTCATCCTACACTGCAAACAGAGACCTGCTCCATTTTCCTGTGCCATATCTGAACTGAGTCTGCTACATTTTTCCTATTCTGGTTTAAAGATTAAGGTAATCCTTAAGAATTTTTTTCACAGGCTCCCCAATTTCCCATCCAAAACTCAAAATGCAGTAAAGCAAGAACAGTAGCACGAAATTTTGACAGACAATTTGAAAAAAAAGTGTCTTCACAATGCTTAAATCCTGAGAATTTCTAATATAAAAAAAAACAAAAAAGAGATAGAAACAGCACTTCATAATGAGATGGACAATGACAATTTCAATGAGCTTTGCATTCATGAGTCAATGATTACAGTATGTCTGAGACTCCCATTGCTTTATCTGATTGTTCTTATTTCTATCAATGCAATGACTTTGTGCAGGAATGATAATTTGGAAGAAAATGGGCTTGAAACAGGAAGGTCACACTGCTTTCATCCCTGCTAGGACAGCCTCAAAAAGGCACTTGCCTATGAAATTCATCTCTGCTGGATTTGCCAGCAGAGGATCATCCTACCTAAATTCCCTGTCACTGGCTTCTTTGATAATGTGGTGATTGCTAGCATAACCTCATGGTGATGACTTCCTCAGTGTAGCACATTTCCATCAGCTTTTTAGATGCAGGATCCCCACAGTCCAAAGGCTCAACCCCTCCTTAGTGCACAGACTGTGCATTTGAGTGGTCACACAGTACAGAAATGAAATTTTCTGTGGCTGAGATGGTCTTGGAATTGAAACAGGCAGCTCTACTCAGTAGAGCTTATTGAGTCAGGTGAAAAGCCATTCTAGCATGGTTATCACACTTCCAGGACTGGAGCAGGTACTGCCACACACTCCCGTGTGCGAGTGTAGGCACACATGTTCCAAACCCTTGGAACTAGCCCAATACTGCTTTTGCAGTTCTTTAGTACACACTGTAAAAACTCCATAAACCACTTCAGAAAAACATGATTTCTCAAGATGTTAACCTTTAACTTTTTAAATGTAATTCAATCATAGAAAAATATCAGACAGCATGATATTTCACTAGTATAAATAACAATATCATGAATAAAGGCACTTTCTTCTACAAGACTAAAAGAAAAAAAACAAACTTGTGACAGGTGTGTGACTCTCATTCCTTTGAATGAAATGTTGTTAACTGTGTTGATCAACATTTCTTTAACCAATAACGATTCACCTTAGAGAGACAAACAGTGCCACTTAAATCATCCGAGATTTAAAGAGTTATGAGATCAACATCAATGAAAGATAGAGGGTTTCTAGTAACATAACTCAGAGTCAAACTTTCACAAAAGCAGTGTCCAGAAGGAGATAACAACTGCAGTTAGAGCAGAAGGAAGGCAAAAGAAGACATCTGACTGAAGTAAGACATGAGATTTGTGGATGTATTTTTAAAAGAGGAGGCACTGGAACAGATTGCCAAGAGAAACCATGGATTTTCCATCACTGGAAGTTTTCAGGTTCAGACTGGATTGGGTTTTGATCAACCTGGTCTGGTAGAAAGTGACCCAGCCCATGGAAATTTGATGATCTTTAATGTGCCTTCCAACGCAAACCTTTCTGTGAGTCTATGATTCTCTTACAGCTGCATAATCTGCTTTCTCCATCATGACCAACCACTGACAAAATCACTTTACTCACCTTTCCAGAGACAACAGACGTCCTGCTGGATGTGCCAGCAAAGTGTCATGAAGACAAACAGCAAGATGGATGTTTAAAATTTCAACCAGAGAACTGCAGAAATGTTGCTTTTTTTCCCCTCCGGTGTGCATTACTAAAATGTAATTTGCCATTGCATTCAGTGCTTTAAAATATATTTCAAGCATTTATTAGAATTTTAAATGCTTATAATTTAGAAGACTGTTTTTTTCAAAAGGGAGTGGCTGAGCTGCAGTGTCAGGCTGATAGTAAAAGAGTGCATTAACAGAAAGTCAAATAAAAGAGGAATTATATATATGTATGGACAAAGCAAAATTTCCCTATCCAAATGGACTTCACAACTCACCTCACTGAAGCATTAGAAACTTTACTAATCATGGGGAGAGTAAAATAGATATCAGTTGCATCACTCTGAGGCTGGCAGGGCAATTTTTTTTTTTTTTTTAATCTATTAATGTTTATTTTCAATTGGTCCAGAACCGGCTTCATTTTGGGACCAGATGTTGCCTTATGCACTTTTAATCAATGTGAAATGCTTAACCTGGCATGCCCACCCACGTACTATCTTGCTTCTAAAAGGTATCTAAAAAACCACGATGCCAAGTTAGATCAAACATCCCTATTTAAAAACTGGAAACATTAACAGCACCTCTATTGAGGTAAATGAGGGGAGAATACCAATGAAGAATGCTAAATCAGTAAAAAACCCCCCAGTTTTTCTTCCTTTTAATGGATACAAGTAAAATATTAAATGTACAACCAGATAAGGTTGTGCCAAACCCTCCTCAGCTTTATAAACCATGGATTCAGCACACTCTATTTGACACCTGCTTTGTGACATCCTGTTTAATCTTGCTGGGCTGAGAAATTGCCACCTCTGCTACTCTTGAGCCATCAGAAATGCAGATCTGGGGAGTTTCACAAAGTCCTGCGGAACAGATGTTTTTCTTCTGGTTTATTTCTGCTTGGCAATGACCATTTGGAATGAAGCCTTAAGAATACTCAGTTCAGCATCTATTTAGATGAGAACCACAAGAAAGAGGGGGTTGCCTACAGTGAACAACAAAGTCCAGCTCCCCAGACAAGTAAACAAACTTGATATGAATACTAAGTATCAAGAATGACATAAATTTTTCACTGATAAAAGCAAAATAAGGGAAAGACCTGGAAAACACTTGCCAATTTCCATCACTGACTATCATATATGTTCTGATGTATGTTAATTACACCCCCTGTGTGTCATGATCATAACAGTCCAGTCCATCCCAACCATGTGTGGGGTCAAGCAATACATTGGGATGGAAATCCTTGAGAGTCACTATACCTGTTATTTAATCTGTAATGAGAAATTCTTGTTTTTCATTGTGACGTCAGGATTATATCAGGAGCAAATCCTCAATAATTTTTTGATTTTGAGCCTTTTCAAATACAGGAGACCTACACTTAGAACTGCAGTAGTTTCTATGTACTAAATACTGCAAGAATCATAATGGCCTTGGCTCACATTTTGTTAGCAAGGGCAAATTTCTTTTAAAGAAAGAACTAATTACTTCTGTTTCAGATTCCAAACTCCCTCCAGGTTGCATTGTAATGAGATTCAAAAGACACGCCAGAAGTGAGTTGAAAGCACATTTGGCATTTTTAAATATGCATTCAGATAAACTTGATAAATCTGTTGATACACTGTTATCTATTGCTCTATACAATACCCTGACATGTTATTCTTTACAGAAAATCTGCCATTAAACAGCTTGCATTTTTAGTAAAAATTGCAAAGTGTTCATCATGGACTAACAATATATGAATGTGGCAAAGCTTTTTCTCCACAGCAAAAGAAACATAAGATAAAGAACAAAATTGCAAAAGACAGTTGAAAAAAAAAACACAAACTCAAATGAAAATGCAAAAGAGGCAATAAGTAATGACTTCCATATTGCATGGATTGAAGTCTCACCTGTAGTGAGGACATGACAGCATTAAAGGCTGGATTTAAAAGAGGAAAGAAAGACAAACATTCTTAGAGAAGTATTGAGATTTTCTTGGTTGTATAAATACGTACTCCCTATGCTGAAAGCTCTCTTTGTGGCAATGGCATCTTTATATTCAGCAGGATTGCGTCGCCATTCACATCACACAGAGCGTTTTACTAGATTTTGTTCTCATTAGCTCTGTGCAAACAACTGAACTAAGAGTGAGAATGCTAAATCCTATTCTTTCTTGAGCATTGTTTACCAGATCTCTCACTAACTTCCAATCAGTTCCACCTCTGCAATTTTATTGAAGGCAATGAGTTTCCACAGGTATTGTCATATACCATAATTAGAAAGCAGTCTCAGTTCAGTGAGACTTTATTGGCTTGACAAGCCATACTGAGCTTAGAAGTGTGTAAGAGGAGGAAGAACATTGCCAGCTCTGTCAGAAATCAAGTAACATCCATCTAGGAGAAAGTGACTTTTTGAGCCTGAGCTTTGAATCCTGTGCTGTCTGTCAATAGCTGCAGTGCATGGGAATTCGACAGCCTCCCCTCAACGTGTTTGTGATCACTTAGAAATCTTCATATTCATGCTTCATGTTTCAGGTCCCAGCTAGAAGACCTGCCATATAAGTTCTGGTTTCATATTCCTTAAGCACATTTAATTCATGTGATATTTTTTCCTAGGCAACAGCATGCATTCTATTCTCTATCATTCTTTTTTTGCTTTGTAATAAACCTTATGAGTAGTGATAAAACACACACAAAACTGTCGTTCAGACTCCTTGTATTTAGGTTAGGAAAGCAGATAATCTCAGCAACCTGCCTGAATGTTTGCTGTTGCACTCCAGTACTCCCCTAATGTCAATGACAAGCCTGGGGCTCTTGGAAGGAAAATTAACATCTCAGATTGTCTGCAGGGATTTTTTAAGAGCTTCTCAGTACCAGGCATCTCTTTCCTATTGTTAAGGAAACTTCCCATAGAGGTCATTCACGAGGCTCTCTGGCAGCCACACTCCCAATGTCACAGACTGTCACTGCTGGGACTGTCACCTCTCCACAGGGGTGGCTCCAGTGACCCAGCAGGTCCCTGTTGGACTCCCTGCACTCCCCACTCACATTCAGACCAGGTTTCCTCACCAGCTCAATCCAGGATTTCATAGCAGAGTCTCAGACATCTCATTCCATAAAGCCATTTATCCATGGCACAGTAACACAGAAACAGCCTGAGCTGGTGTCTCCAAGGAGGGACCCTGAGCAAAGGAACCCCTGGGCTCTTATCCCCTCATAGTCCAAGCACACCAGTCTCACTCTTCCTCCCGAGCCATCAGTTCCTGCTGTGTCTCTCAGTGTCCCTCACCTGGCTCTGCCACAGGTCCCTGTGCCCTTTGCTATGCGAAGGATGGCATTTCACAGCTCTTGTCTCATGCTCCCACCCAGAGCTGCCTGGCATTGTGTTCCTCACGCAACGAAGTCCTGCCCTTCCTGATATAGTTGCCCCACATATTTTTGACTAATCTGGATCCTTCTGGGAATGTGGATTTCATCAAGAGTTCCTTGATGAGACTTGGCAATGGCATCATTGTGAAACATATTGCCACTTAAATCTTCATTTTACTCACTTTTGCTGTTGACATATGTCCCCACTTTCCGTATGAAATAAACACAGATTTAAGTAACTCCAGTCCCATGTTTCTTAGTTTGTTGAATCAACTCCATGAAATATTCTATCATTATCAACATCATGAAACACCATACATTATCACCTTCCAGCTGTATCCTTGCTGTCCCATGGCATTCTTTGCCTCCTGAGCAACCCTGTGGACAGACACCTTCTAAATCCTTTGGGTAAATCATACACTCCTTCCCATAGGTACTCTGGCCCTTGTAAACAACCTGAAGGACCATAATCTCCTTCCTCACATTTGCCCATTCAGCTGCCTAGAATGAGGTTCCTTTGTCAATTTACCTCTTCAGCATAGTTGCCTCAAGTAATCTTCTTGCTCCCATACTTTCTTCTGATTAAATGAATCCCTTATTAGTGTTTTCACCTTTGTCACTTTTCAGCTTCTTTATTTCTATTTCTGTTCTTTTTTCCAGCTGCACTAATCTCCAGACGATTAGCTTTAGTTAAAACCCTGTCAAAAGCTGCGTCTTACTACTGGTACCTGCATTTATGACATTCATTCACATTCAGTTAAAAATATTTTAACACTTATTCATTAAAACCCTGGAGACTTTCATTTGAGAAAACAAGATATGTCCATACCTCAGATACTATGGATCTGCATCACAATATGGGCACCGAGGCCTCCACTAGATTTTAAAGATCTCTGAATTTTCTGGATTCATACTCAGCTGCATGAAATCATTATAATACTATAGCCTTTGTATATGGATGAAGGGGACACTGACTTTCAGCAAGGTAAACTTTATTTTTAGAGCTAGAGAGCTGGAGTAGTCTCTGGTTCAGTGATCATGAATTCAAATGCAGTTTTCAATAGTTACCTCTCTAAAGCCCTAGAAAAGTAATTTTACCTGTTTATTTCTTTATGAGACTATTACTACATTCTTGTACTGAAAGAGTTAGGTGTTTTAAAGCATGCCCTTTCCATGGAAATGCCTTATTTCTAAAAAATGATGGTGCAACCTCTTTCACCTCCCTCTTGTTCTGCCCCTTCACCAAAATCTCCAAACCCCATATGCCATCAAAATGCAGGATAAAAGTGAATAGGTGTGCAGAGATGTACTAGTCTGTCAAAACAGAAGTCAAGAAGGAAAGCTGAGTAAGTAATTTGCCCTTATAGTAAAAACCAAACAAACAAAACCAACAACAACAAAAACCAAACCAAAACAACAAAAATGCATCAAAACTCACAAAGATCATAGTCATTAATAACTCAAGAAACAAACCTCAAACTTTCCCTTTCCATAGGAAATATACTCATGAACCTTTTAAAAAAAATCAAACTTATTGGCTACAAGCTCACCTCATGAGAAAAGGAAAAATAAAAAGGATTGCTCCTTAATAACATAAGTCAAGAAAACAAACCAAGACAACCTCACCTCCTTCCACTTGCAGGTCTCCTGACCCATCCAGCTGCCAATCCACTCTGAACACCCAGAGCTACGGGACCCTCCTACATCCCAGGCAGCAGGTGAAACCTGGCAGGTCTGAGGGAAGCAGGCTCTGATACAACCCTTCCCTACTTCAACAGCTGCTGCCAGTCATCTCATCACAGGCATGTGAGGAATGGAAAGCATCAGCTCAGTTTGCCCCTTAGAGGCATAAATAAAAGTGTTTACAAAGTTCTCTGTAAGAAAGTATTTTCTCACAATAATTTTTCAGATGCTGTTAAAAGTTTATTTCAAATGAAACAGAATGTAGGGTTTAAAAAGAAGAAAAATAATACTTAGTCAAATTTATAAAAGAAATATTAACAAAGAAGTGGTGTTTCTTTCATGAAATGACAGAAAGTTGATACTGATACTCTAGGTCTTTGCTTTTATTTTCCTTCAAAGTGGGTCGAGATGCAAAAATAACAAAAAATTATGTAAGGTGAAAACCAGAGGAAATTCTCTCCACAAAAATCTAGTAATTTCCTACCATCTTCCCACTTAAGAACTTGAACCTTTTTTATATATAACTTTTATGTCCTCAAAATACTTTCTTCTCCTTATAAAAGTCAATCACTTCTTTAATGTAAAATATGCTTAGGTACAGCAGATTGTTGCATAAAGCAACACTGAGTAAGCCAATATATTAAAATGGTTAGCTAGAATTTTCTGCTGAAATTTACAGAAAAAAAATATTATTGGTAACCTACAAACCCTTATATATAGATTCTGAAATTCCGTATTTCAGAGCAATTCAGATCTGTGATTTTAACTTTTCATCCCTCATTAAGCTTCCTGTATATTGAAAGATGACCTGTTCTTCACTGATCCTGGGAACAATTATGCACATGCTAAAGTTAATATGCTGGAAATAATATAAAATTAGGTAGGCATGTGTATCCTAGCAAGTTTTAGGTTACAGTTTATTTTATCACACAATTTCTTTTTTAGTCACTTTGTTTAGATTGGTAATGAAGACTGGTAAGAGAGGCTTTTGTGAAGCTTGGAAAAATCAGAGACAACAACAAATTGTGTTAGTCACCAGCATGGCCGGCCTCTTTCTAAGAGGTCTAGGCAAAAAGTGATCATTAAGATTTCTTCAAATTTTAATAAATTGTCACCATGGCTAAAATGCTGCCCTAAAATGTGTCTCTGGCCATTTCTTCATGGAAATAGTTCTCCAGGCTTTATGTTTCATCAGGAACTCACCAAATTCAGTCAGTCTCTGCAGGCATAGGGATCTCTTTGCATGAAACTCATTGCACACAGCCTGAGCAGGACCTTAGGAAGAAAACTGGTTCTGTCTCTCCTTGTAACTTCACCAGAAAAAAGACCCGAAGACTTGGCTTCAGGTTCCTGGGATAGATGGCAGTGAAGAGACCAGCTTGCAGCTTTCTGGTTTTGTGAGTATTTGGAAGCTTGGATCCTGCCAGAAGGGGGATTCATCACAGGGAAGTCTATGATGCTCTGCGGCACAAACGCTTTTAGCAGAGGAACTTGTGTGACAGGAATGCAAATTAAAATACTTATTCTCTATGACAGCTCTCAGGTAACAAGAAATAGTGATATAAAGAAAAAAATATGTGACAAAGAAAAAGAGCAAGAAAAGTTCCCTAGAAACTTTTGCAAAGAAGAAATAAAAACACTGTTCCGCACTTGCTGAAGGATATAATGGTGACTGGAGAGACTGAGAGAGACAACAAGGGACAATAAGGAAGAGAAAAGAAGCAATGCAATGGAGTTACAGACTTAGTTTTCCAGTTTTGAAAGGCATGTACGTGTGGCCCTTTCGGCTTATTTGCAAAGCACGTAGCAAACACAAAAAAGCAGTGTGGAAGTTCAGCTGTGACTCACTGTGTATGTAGATTGCACAAGGACTTGATCTTCTCGAAATAACAAGGTAAAAAGCAACACTTCTATGAAAACAAGTAGCTTTGCATCCGTATCATTTTACTTAAGTATCCATTCAAGACTTCCATAAACTTGTGCAAACAGAATAGACTCTGTAAAGAATAACAGACATCAGAATTGAGTGTCAGTTCTTGAAATGAAGAAAATTCTTAAAATCATGGTTCATTGAAAGCAAGGCTCTCAAAGGCTTCTTAAAGACTCAAGTATGTCTTCCTTACAGTCCAATCAGAAAAAAAAAACCACCACCAAGTCTTCTCCATTTTCCTTCTATTTACCCTTTAGAACTAAGAAAAAACTGCCTCTGTTTCACCAAAGGAGAGTGTGCTGGTTTGAGATTGATTGACATTTCGGTGGGCAGGAAAATAGCCACCCCTGGAAGTGAGGTGTGCCTGTGGATTTCCCATGAGCCCAGTGCAACACCAATTGTGGGCCAAATGTAAAGACAGGGAAATGAGCCAATCAAAAGTGAAATTTGTCTCAGTAGGATATATATTTGCACAGGACTGCCCGGGAATCGCTCTCTTTTGTTCCCGGCATTGAACAGGTACAGAGCTGTGGGCTGTGCCCTCGGCCCGGCTTTCCCTCCCTGCCTCCCCCAAGGACACGGAGGCCTGCGGGAGGGGGAGGCCAGGGCCGGGCCATGCTGGGAGCCTCTCCTGAGGGAGATATCCCGGCAGGGGGTGGGGGAAGGATGGAAAGGAAGAGCGATGCCCCGTGC
>VXBU01002651.1:514345-566425 GCA_013400315.1 Bombycilla garrulus | reverse complement strand
TTTTGTCGTCCTCGGCCCCAGGGACGACCAGAGATGGGGAATGCTGGAGCATTGATTGTTGACGTCCTCGGCCCCAGGGACAGCCAGAAATGGAGAGTGTTGGAGCATTGATTGTTGATGTCCCCAGCCCAGGGACAACCAGAGATGGGGAGTGCTGAAGCACTGATGTAATGATATCCCCGGCCCCAAGGATGAGAGATAACTGTTCCTTGGGAGCTGATGAGGGGAGTTTCTGTTTTGGACTAGGAAAAAGACATTCTTAAACTGCACCCTAAGAGCTGATACAGCCCGTAGGCAGTTGTGAGAGAACTGTCCCATGGGGGGCGATGTTGCACAATGGCAAATCCGCGGGCGAGCCATTTGTGAACTGTGTGGCCACAAGAGACTGGTATTCTTGTGGGGGATCTATGACAAAGCAGGAGGGACTCCTGCTCTTCCTGATGGATTGGGGAAATGATTGTTCAAGGGGTGGATTGACTTAAAATCCTAGGTTTTGTCTTTTCATGTGGTTCGGTGGGAGAGTGAACAGTCAGTGGGGGGAGGATGGATGTTTTGAAAGTTTCCTTCTGGTTTCTGTTTTTTTTTTTTCTTTCTTTTTAGTTTTAGTTAATGAAATTTCTTCTCTATGCTTTAAGTTTGGGTGACTGTGCTCCTTTTTTGGTCCTATCTCACAGCAGAAATTGAGAAAAATATATTTTCATGGGTGCACTGGCCCTTGGCTGGTGTCAAACCATGACATTCTTGGTTCCCTGACTGGGAATCTAAATTTTGTAAATAAACCCATGACAGAGAGGGTGGAATTGCATGTAATTTTGCATGACCAAAATATGGGGCTAGAAATCCCCAGGCTTCATATGGACCCTCAGTGATAGGGGCATTCCAGATCACCCCCCTCACAGCTCCCTGCTGTGAGCCTCCCTCCAAAGTTACCTGTGCCTTGTTTTTAACAGCATCTGTTTCTCTGCCCAGCAAATATGGCCTCTCCATCTTAGGATCCTCACCTTCCTTCTTCCTCATGTCCCCCAAGCAAGTCCCTTTTAACAGGAAGTAAATAGTTAATGATACTTCCCCGTCTTCTCCTCAAAGCCTCCTTTGTCATCCAAAGGCTTGGAAGCATCTCCTACATGTGGCAGCAGCTAAGTATGGTCTAATTTAGTGTGTGAATTTCAGCTCGTTCTTATTCAACAACAACATTCGAGCATATGCGAACATTTCAGCTTGTGGGTAGGTTCTCCTGAAGTCAGTGGGGTCGCAAACACAACTTTTATGTCTTGCTGGATCATATTTACTTCAGAGTGATCTCCTTAATGCCTGGCCATGGTGTGAGCAGCAGGAGTCTGTTCAGTTCTGAGCAGCCATTTCCCTGATGCATTGAACAGGGGATTGCACATATATGCGTATAGGCCTGTGTATACACATGCACAGATACAGATATAAATATATTTGGGATGCATATACATCCCACACACATTGCTTCTGAAAAGATATGAACAGTGTAGCTCTTCTTCCAAAGTCACAGCTAGTTTTAATTTAAGGTATCATCACACTGGCTCAGATGGAAAAAATGCCACCAGAATCTTTCAAAATCTAGCCTAATTCACCAGGTTTGTTTCAAAGACTTTGGCCTCAGACATAAGGTCTTGATTTGGACACTGACAGACTTTCTGATAGACACCTGATGTGGACATTGATAGACTTTCCCTATTTTACAGGCCAGTTCTTCCCCAAGCAAGTTGTGGATCTTTAAGTATCTCTACCAGCTAGACTTTGTTCTCCTGTCAGGGCCAGGAGCCCACTATCTCCAGACTTGGCAGGCAGCCTGGCTGCCTCCTGCTGCTGCCTGGGAGCCTTCAGGCAGCCCATGCTCACCAGCTGCCTGTGCTGCCTGCCAGAGCCCGCAAGGGAAGCACGTGCCAGCGGCCACCTGGCACGGGAGCCCCGGCTGCCTGCCCAAGCCCAGCGACCCTCCACGTGTCAGAGAGGTGCCAGAAGATCTGGTTTACCAGAGCTTCCTCTGCCAAAGCCTGCCTAAGCCCTGTCCTCACTTCAGCCTATCCCTGAGACCTTGGACAACCCTGTGCCAGCAGCCACTGCTGCTCTTGTTGCAGCAAACGGTGGTGGCTGCTGGGCACTATGGGGTGGCAGCCCAGTCTCTTCCAAGCAGCTCCACCACCTGCCCTTCTCCTCCAGCAACTGCTGAGCTCTCCCTGCTCACCTCTTCCTCCCCTTGGGTCACACCCTGCATGCTGGGTTAGAGGGAGTGACCCGCAGATCCTACACACTTTGTTCACTCAATCTCCCCAGTTCCTCACTCAGGGATAAGGCAATGGCTGTTGCTGCTCACCTTTGCTGGGCTCAATGAAAACCTCCAACTCCCACCACTCCTGCAATCCCCTTCTGCTTTCTTGCCCCAGAAATGCCACATATCCCAGGTGTTTAGTCCATTCCTTCACGTGCTTTGGGCACCTAGAACATGAAGGGCCAATCTGGCAAAGGAATGACAACGACTGCTATTGTTCTGTGACATTCTGTAGCTTCATCCCTTGCCGTCTTGTCAGATATTGCAGAAATACTCAAACAGCTTCTATAAAAGTAAGAAAGAAATTTTGAAAAGTTTTAAATCTGTTCTACATGACTACTCATGGCACCTGTGTTATTTATTCTATTGAACTGTACTTGTATTTAATGTCATGCAGAAATAGACTGTGCATATTGAGATGCTTGGGGTGATCTCTTGTTTCCTAGTCAGTACAGGAAAGTGCTACAATAATAACAATTCCTCCTTTCTAAAGAGAAGATTTTTCTAACCCTAGATGCACTGGAATCCAGATTCACCAGATTTATCTGTGCCCACGTTCCCTGGGAGACGAGAATGTCTCACTGTTCCCATGGTATGAGTTGCCTGTGCAGGCTTTGGCAAATTTGTCCCTTGTGCCTCATGCCTGAGACTCTGCACTGAAGATCTAGAAGGAAGGATTTGCACTCAGCTGTTAACATTGCTCCACAAATTTTTAACCTGAAGCAAATGTTTAATGAAATATGAAAGGGATGCAAGAGCAAGGAGAGGTTAATGCAAAATTAATTTGCCAAAAGAGGATCAGAGATGCCAGGCTCAACTATGAGGTTAGCCATGAAAAAGGTAATTTCAAAATAGAAAATAACTAAGACAGGAGAAAGAGGTGTGTAGGAGAAGGAGGAAATAAGGCAAGAAACAAATAAAGGGAGAAGCATATTTGTCCTGAGTAGTCTTTTATGTTTCTATGAATTCTCATGCTCTTGAGTTCTAAGCCAAGATCAATTGGGATTAATCAGTTGTATAGAAAACACTGAGAACTCATTGCAGGCTTTTAGAGTTTAAATTTGTTTATTGAGCACAATTTGGTTAGCATCAGGTGCTGAAGTTACAGACACCAACACTAGCATAGAAATTACTTTATTTAGCTCCCAGTTGGAAGTTTCTATAGCAACTGGGTCCTATAACAGAAAGCTGAGTTTCTGGCACACAAATACTGCTGCTGCTAGAGATTCTTAATACTGTATTTTTGGAGCACTCAGCTGTTCCTTAATTCTTTCGAAGCCCCAACCCCCCTTTTTCTGAGGTCTTTCTTCAGCATAAATCTGCCTGCTTAGTCATACTTGCAATTGTACCTTTTGCTCTTAACCTTCCTTCTTTGGCTATAACAGAAACTTTTTATTTCAGTCTTGATTCATCTTCCTTGGAAGGGAAGCAGAGTGCCCTGCCGTGCATTCTCCTACTGGGCAGAGCTGGAGGGAGAGGAGTGGGATGCTGAAGTTGTCAGGAGGGTCAGATTATGATGACTCTCCTGGACCTACTAGACTTGTGAATTTTTACTTAGGGCAAATTCTGAGGCTGTAACTCATGTCCCAGGTTCAGAGCACAATCACACCTTAACCTGAACACAGCTCATGCTCTTAGGTAGGGTCAGAGTAAAGCTGTGACACTTGGCTTGCAAAGATTAGAGACCTCATTGCAATTCCTCTTTGCATTGGGAGCTCATGGCTGAGTACCACCTTCAGATATTGAATTCCAACAGTCAAACTCCTCGATGCACTTTCTGTCTTATCCCTACGTTATTGACCTGTGCTTAAAAGCTGTGGGAGTACTCCATAAAGAGAATTGTATTATTGCAGAGTGAACACATGTTTCTTTTACCTGTAAGGCATATTTATTTGTACATCTTTCACAGCTGTGAATCAATAGCCTTTCTTAGCTACTAGATTTATTTTGAGGGGACACACTCAAACGTTTGTATGAGGTGTTGGATGGAGATGTAAAACATTATGAGGAACAGAAATAGGTGTTTGGTTGGCTCAGCAGTTAACAGTCATTTTGAGGTTCCTTTCTTGGTGTGTGGGTTGTGTTTTTAGGGTTTGTTTTTGTTTTGGTCTTCTTTAAATTACTTTTCTTGTTGTCATTTATGGATAAAACAATGGCAGTTTGAATCATTAGATGTTTATACTCTCTAGTATGGTTGTTAACTTATCTGGTTTAATTCCTTCTACATCAAAGAGAAATATGTTTTCTGCTCAAAACCCTCTGGAGATGTCCCCTATGCTGTCCTTATGCAGGAGACCTCTGTCCCATGAGAAAAAGTACCAGCTATCTCAAAGCCACAGAAAACAAAATCTCATATCAATGAAATGCAAATTTAAATTTGGTGACTCAGGCACAGCATAGAACATATGTTTTGAATAACAATAGCTTCACATATCCCTAGACAGGTGGCCACCGCAACCAGAATTAATTCTTGTGGTTCCTCACAAGAATGAGGCAGAGCCTCACTTTACAGCTCAGGCAGCAGCTCCAAGAGTGCAGAAAAGGTGAACACTGCAGGATGACCTGGCTGTGCACTTCAGGAGAGCTGCAAGAGCACTGAGGGTTGTGTGGGCTTTGGGGTTTTGTTTTTATAGAAGGAAGAATGACAACAAACCTGCAGTTAACTACTCTCAGGTCCAGCCCCGGTCTGTGTTGGGGAAGTCTAGGTGGCTGGGATATTGGCATTTTGCTTCTGTTATCTTTCCAATGCTATTCACTTTGGTTGTCTCTTATCATTCCTAATAGGGGCTTTTGCTTTTCCATCTGACCTTAATAAAGTGGGATCATCCTTGCTAAGGCTTATAGGATTGCTATTTTAAGGTTCATAGGTTTGGCAGATTGAGAATACCTGTCTGAAGAAGTGTTTTCCTTTCCCAGATCCCTGATTTTTTCTACCCAGTCCTGGGATGTTTTCCCTGTCCTAGAATATTGATCTGAGGCTACGTGTGGGATGCTGCAGCCTGTCAGGGGTGTCCCATCAATCCAGGCACATTCTGTCTCTGGCAGCTGCCATCATTTCATGTCTCTTGCAGATCTCTTCCAGGCAATTTACATCTCGTTCTCTAAATTCCTAACATCTCACTACTGAGTTGCTGGGAGGGCCTGTTTTGGAAAAGGAAATCAGAACCTGAAAGAAACCTGTGTTTCCACACAGTGCTGAAGGCAACAGGAGTCTCTGGGAGACTGGTGGGAAGATTAAAATGCTGAAATCTGTTGCCTTAGAATCATTCTTCTAGTCTCCAGTGAGTCATCCAGCATCACAAGCAGTCTCAGCATGACCTTCTGCTCCTCCTTGTGCCCAGAGAGCCACACAAATCCAGCAGAGGATGTGCTGCCACCATCTTTTGGCAAAACACTTCTCCCTGCAGCACTAAAGGTTTTCATTTTCTTCTGTTTCACCGTCCCAGGTTTCTGGCTTCTCTCTTAACAACCTTTGAAGAGTTTTTTTCAAAATGGCAGCTGCAAAGGTCATCTCTTTTGCTGTTTCTTGCTCACTTGGAAACAGGAATTGTGCTTTGGAATAGAGATGCGAGGGAGGTTTTCCAGAGCATGAAAATCCAGTAACCTAACACATTGTCTACAGCCTGCAAAAAAAAAGACCGAGAAAGAATTTAAAAAAAAAAAAAAAACAAAAAAAAACCCAAAAAAAAACCCCAAAAAACCCAACAAAATAAAATTAAACAGAAGGGACTGAAAAATGATGATACTCTGTACTGATTTGACTTTTCTGTATGCTGGGTTTTTTTTCTTTAAATGTAAATAGGTGCGTTAACTATATTTTAAATTTTCTATGCTAGATATAGTTATTGCAATTATATTTTAAAAATCTAGAGGTGGTTCTCTTTAGAAGAGAAGGAAAGAAATAATATTTGAATAGCTTCAGCAGTTTTTTATACTTACATAATTTTCCTTCATTAATGCACATTGATTATTTTTTGCACATTTTAGGTCATACTTATACTATGAAACCTGTGATTTACCACTTAATGTACATTATGTAGGAAAAAAAAAGTAATTTTGTAGATGTGTTAATTCCTTCATGTAAGTCCACTAGGAAAACACTTCAGTAACACATTAAAAAAAAAGAAGAGTTTAAAAGTGCATATTTTATGGTAGTTTCCCAGAAAAACCATCAGTGAAACACTGTGAGGTAAAGACTTTGCTTTATCTTAGGCTGTATCTTAGGATAGATTTAGGTTATTATCAGTCTTCTTATATTAGGAAAAAAGCAATAATTCATAATGTTTAAAATAGCTATTTAACTCAAAAATTATGATAAAGACAAACAATGGAGTTAATTTCCTCTGAAAGATGCTACATTTTATTTATGAGAAGATGTAGAATCTATTTTTTGCAGCTACAAGTTTTATGCAAAAACTTTTCTGTGAGCATGTCACTTGACGGGAGTGTAGTGCCACTCATCCAAAAAAACCCCTCCAAACTATAAGAAGGATGTTAAAAATCTCATAAAAATTCTCTAAAAGGAGAAGTTGAGGCATAGAGAGATTATACAGTGCATTTTTCACTGAAAAAAACCAATTTTTTTCTAAATTAAATTTATAGGAACTAAAAAAAATTAAAATTTGCAATTGTCATAGTGTAACCTCACGAAAACGAAACCAATCTTAATTTTAGCATCAACATTTACATAGATATTATCTTTGTAATGTTGGTTACATTTTGGCACTGAGTAGTGGACTGAGTTCAGCATGGCTCATAAAAAAAAACTAAAGCCTTTTTTCTATTTCCCTAATATTCTCAGTTGTATTTAAGTTGTAGTTATCCATTAAGAAAACCAACAATCTCAGCTGATTCTAGATTACAAGCACACAAATTTTGAAGAACTAAATATATAAAATAAAGATTTATAATAGCACTATGAAGATATAAGCCAGAAATAAAATCTGAATGTGGGAACAGCAATTCCACATTGAGTTGGAAATCAGTGAAGGTGAGGTGCATCATTGACAAAATTAGAGTAGAAGATATTTGTTGAAAGATCCAAAGGTACTAAATAATCAAAGTCTATAGACACTCATTGTCCTGCTTTAAACATTATGAAATGTTACTTGGAATTAAACTGGCTACATGGGCATGCCATTTCCAGTGCACTTTCTGAGTATTTTCAGGATCATGGAATTACTGACAACTAAAATATTGTGGAATTGTCCAATTTAGGCAAATCCTGTGTTGAAGATGTTGACCTTTTGAAAATTGATTCCTTCTGCACATTGGGTTTTACTTCCCCTATCTTGTTTTTCCTTTAGCAATTATTCATCTTTTATGGCTTCCTACAGCTAAAAGCCTCAGCAACAGGAACATTTATTCAGAATCAGAATGGAAGATCTGGTACTTTTCTGTACATTAAAGGAAAAGAAAGTTCAATTTTCCTTCTGAAAAGCACAAGAAAGGCCATTACACAAGATGTAAAGACAGAGAGAAAAAGGGGCTGAATTCCCAAAATATTTGATGGCAGAAGTAATAATAGCAATGAATGAGGCCACATAAATGATTCATGAGACTCATTTTTTTCCTATTGTTACTAAAAAGAGGCTCATTATTACTCAGAAAAAAATGCTTTGTTGGTGATGTAAAAAGAAATCAGTATTTGCTATCAATTACTTTCATTAACACTAGGCCTTTGTACACAGTTTTAGAAATATATTTTATAACAATATAATTTTGTAATTTCATCCCTACTGTGCTTTGAGCCTTTTGAGGCCCACAAATCTCTTTAATACCTCCACTCTTGCTGATAATAAAAAGTCTTGTGGGTGTAGTAACAGCTAAAAATACAATAGTAAATGATTCATATATTACCATTTCAGAGGTCAAAATGGGTAACAGAAACCACAAGCACATAAAATAAACATCCTACTGTAAAACAGAGGCAGGTTGTGGCTTCAGGATGATCACTTTGAAGAGATGTGCCTCCTTTAAGGACGTTTTCTTCTTTAGTTTGAAGGCTGTTAGAAATACCTGAACACACGTTCTGAGGCAATGAAATTTCAATGGGATATTATTTCCTTTTAAATCCCAGTCCTTAAAACACTGAGTTGCAATATGAGACAGCAACAAAAAAGAGTCAAGCTAAGAGCGCATATTTAGCAGAGAGATATAAGGAATAAATAGAGCTAAAACTGCTCTTTTTGATTTTGTAAACAATGTATCATTAGAAACCAATGAAGACAATAAAGAATGGGATTACTGTGCACCCATTTGACACATTTCAATCAATATTTAAATAGGTTTTGAGAATTTAATGTAAAACAGGGAGCTTTCTCAAATAAGCAATCAAACCAGCCCATTAAGGCTGTAATCACCATTATGCCTGGGTGTTCCCATGCTTTAGAATAAAGTGATTGAGGAAATACTATTAAAGTGGTACCTCTGCATTTACCTTTCTACATTTTATGTGTTGGTTTTTGGAGTTTTGTTTTTGTTTGTTTTTTTTTTTTTTTAATAACTGTATATTATCTGACTATTCTCTTACTTGCTCCTCAACTTTAAATATAATAAATCCTTCCTATATCCAGTTAACAGTAACTGAAGAAAAAGGAAAAGAAAAAGGAAAAGGAAAAGGAAAAGAAAAAGAAAAAGAAAAAGAAAAAGAAAAAGAAAAAAGAGAAAGAAAAAGAAAAAGAAAAAGAAAAATAAGAAATACACCAAAACATAACGTTCTTGATAAGGCTTTAAATGTGTAAAAATGACTATGAGGCAAATGAGGTCAGCCTCACTATTGAAATACAGACACTGTGCATCTGCGTGAATCATATCTAATTACTAGTAGGCTGTAGAGATTTGCTGTGAACAATTAGTCTTAATTTACCATAAAAACTTGTTATTGAACCTTCAGAAACAGGAGCTAGTATAGGACCTGGAGTTGAGACAATGAAAAAATGGGCATCTGAGTAATATGTGCTTTAAAATCATGCTGGGATTATAAACTTAACTGATTAGGTTCAATGTTTCTGTATAAACTGCAGAATGGCATTGCAGACATTTGATGAAAGGAAAGGAAAGAAACATGATAAACCTTTGCCTCTCAGAGAAGCCAGAAAGTTCTCTTTAAAGTTCAACTTTATTTTACTTAATCAGATGAAAGAAAACACTTGCAGGCAGAGAGACTGATGTAGGTTATACCCTCACATATTCCATGGAACATTTTGCACTGCTCTGTCATGAACAATTTTATAGCTCAACAACAGGGGATCCAGCATTGGTTTTATAGATTATCTGTAAGAAGGAGAAATGCAAAACACAGTAAATAAAAGGATTCTACACTATTCATATTTATTTTAATTTTTTTTTCTATGAGGGATGAATTTTACCTGTTTTTTTTTTTAGGCAGTGGATATACTGGAGAAGAGGGATGAAAATACATCAATAGATGGAAATCTTGCTTTGAAAGTAGCAAATAGGAGCAAACCCATGTGCTGTTAAAATGCTAAGGGAAATGGTAAGCAGGTTTCAAAGCAGGAGAGAAATGCAAATTTGACATCTTACATAACTTCCTACTTCTCACTTTATTATTAAAACTGTATAACTGTGATGCAAACTACAACTACTGCTGGGAAGAGGCACTTCCTGTCAGGGATAAGTATATTTCAAAAAAACATTATTTTCTGCTCAAAACTTTAACCTTCACACCATAAAATGTTATAGTCACTGTACCGTCCTGATGAATTCTCAGAACTTATTCACCATTTTTGGATGAAAGTGGTCTTCCCTGAAAGTCTTCAGTTCAGAGAGACTTAAATACATTTAAATTTGCCTGAATTGCTGGACCACTGAAACTGTGGGTCTAATAGCTGCTTTTCCCACTATATATGCTGAAAATCTTCCAATTAATAGATTGTCATACCTTGATGCCTAGACCCCTAAAATTTTGGGACAGCTCAAACACATATTTGAAATTAATATAAATTAAACATGGAGAAACAAATTCAAGATGAATGAGAAGTCACAGAAACTTTGACTACAGTTGGAGACCACAGAAAAGTTTCAAACAAAAAAAAAAAAAAAATAGAAGGGGTGATTATAGAAAGGATAAAGCCAAGAACATATCACCCATTTTACCCGACCATTGACATGCACCCTATCATTTTAAACACATATAGGTTTTGGACTTCCACAGAGCCAAGAAGTCTGGAAGATGTCAGGTTTAGTGCCTTGGAACCAGGTGCTCAGCACTGTGTAACAGTAATCCAATGTACAATACAAAAAAATATGACAGTTGGCCTCTTAAAGGCTCAGTATTGGCACTGAAATGTCACTGCTAGGAAAAGCTTGGAATCATATAATATCCTGAGTTAGAAGGGACACTCAGTTCACCAAATCCTGTTGGATAGGACACAGGGCAGCCCCCAGCATCATACTATGTGCCCAAGAGCATTGTCCAAGAGTGTTTTCCCCTGGAAATTAAAAAAATATTTCATGCAACAATTAACAATATTTTGCAAGGTGTGCTAGCCCAGAAGATGTGGTTCAGTTGCTTTGTCTTTCCATTCTCTTTCTGCTAGGACTGCCTGTTCCAGGAAACAAAATAATGTTTCCATTTGTTAAAGGAAGACCTGTAATTACATGCCAAGTAATTGAAGGAACTAAAGTAATATTTCTAATGGAATATTTTACTTTGGATAAACAAAGTCAAACAGCTTTGCAGAGGGGAGACAGAAACAAATTTTTGTTTCTCTAGCCAGTCCTTCATTAGAAGCAGCTGTTTTTAATGAACTCAAATCTAATCCTTTGTCTTGAAAACAATGAAGCTCATAGTTCTAGATCTTGTGACCCAAATGTCCCAAGTAGTATTGATTCATAAGGCCATTAAGAGCCCGAGTCCCTTAATGGAGTAAATGGCATCTTTAACATGATATCTCCTGTGTGTCTTACCAGAAAATACTTGTGTAATGGCCTGAGTTATGCTGGATATAAGGGGCTGGATAATTGAATATTGTATTAGGACATAAATATGTAACACAATTCCAAGAAATGACAGTCATGTCCACCCACATCGCTCTCCCTTTCTTACCCCTCAATTACTAGAAATTGCTAATGCTATGCAGCTATAGTTGAAAAGAAGAAATATATGGATATGACTGTTACTTATACCATCCCTGAGCATAATTATGC
This sequence comes from Bombycilla garrulus, assembly GCA_013400315.1. Taxonomy (NCBI): domain Eukaryota; kingdom Metazoa; phylum Chordata; class Aves; order Passeriformes; family Bombycillidae; genus Bombycilla; species Bombycilla garrulus. The sequence goes on along the minus strand of VXBU01002651.1, from coordinate 554,955 downwards.
ATTAGTGTTCAATCTCTACAGAATTGAACCTGGAAAACAGGAAGGTTTTGTGAAGAGGTAGAAAGCTGACCAAAAAGAAGAGAAAAAGAAGAAAGGAAGCAAAAAAGAAATTGAAGGTGGTGATTCCATTAACAGCTTTAGGTAACATATAGCACAGGTGTAAAAGGTAAGTGTCAGGCATTAACTTTTATTGTTCATTTAACAGAAGAAGGAATTTAGAAATGGAAAGAAATGGTGATTGTGAGTAATGTAGTCAGTGTCAGAGACAGCTTGCAAGCTTATGGTAGGCAAAGCATTGTGTAACAAGACTAGTTTAAAGTTTATGTCTGAAAAAATCAAGCATGAATTTGCAATGGAAGAAAAGACCAGAGACTGAATTAACTAATGCCAGAGTAGATTTTTTTATACTGTAATTTGAAATCGTATTGATATATTTTCTGTTCAAACTGGAACATAAATTTGGTAAGCCTAATTCAACAATACGAAAGCAACAGGAAGTTAGGTGAACTTAATGCCTAGAAAATTACTTAAAACTTCTAAAACCTCAGTTAGAGATCCCAGATCTGAAATGCAATATCAAACAAAAACTGTTGCTTTAAACAAAAGCTATGAATTCGAGATGTTTCTTCTGCTAGCAGAACTGCAGAAGGAGTTTATCAGGTTAGTTAATCAGTTTGCCAGTTTGGACTGACATTCATTCCTTGAGACGATCTGGGCAAGAGGATCACTGAAATCTAGCCAGTTTCCTATACTGAAACAACCTGAGCACACAATAAGCCAGAATTTAACTGTCAATTGTTTGTTCACACTCTGAAAAATCACCGTTATCATAATACTAAACATTAAAAAAAATTTATTTTTAATAGCTCTTAAGTCATGACCATAAGTGACAGCAGTAGCATTACCTATGAAAGAAAAACTCATGTTGTGTGAGATGATAACCTTCATGAAAATTTCAACTGATGTCAATGGAATTAGTCGCCAAGTTATACGACAGAATATAACATTTCAAAGAAACATTAATAAAATTTAAGAATTTTGCCTTTTTCACAGAAGAAAAAAAAAAAAACAACAAACCCAAGGTAACACAAGGAAAAAATCTTAGGTGCTTTTTTTACTAGAGAACTACAAATTATAATAAAAATATTAATATCACAATAATACAACATTGTGATAATCATGACTTACAAAAAAGCAAGGCAATAGGAACTTAAAATATTTAACCAATATTCGCTTGAATTCCGCTCTGAGAAAAAAAAATCCTTTGGGTTCAAGGAAGAATGAGGCAAGCCTGCTCCTCCAAGAAAAATAACTAGCAATCTCTACAGAAAACCACTAAACATGTGGGTGAACATTTAAATTATATCATTATAGTCATGAATAATTGCCAGAAAATGATTATTATATGAAAATCAGCATATATTTTCAGGCAAAATTCAGACCAACTTTGTCTCAAGACACTTTACACTTCATTTCCCCCCTGCTTATCTTTCAGAAGTGCTCTTTGTGCAGCAGCAAGTTGAGAGATGAAGAATGTGTATGTTACACTTCTGAAAGTACTGGGAATCTGCTGGGAAAAATATTTTCTCATGAGACTAAACTTCAGTGGTTTAATTTGGTTAATTTAAGTTTTAAGTCTCAAGTCAAAGGTTCATTCCCAGCTGTGAAATGTTTTTACTAAACCCCACTGAAAACATTCAAGTTACAGCTTCCTAGTATTTGTTCCTATCCAAGCATTGCTGTGGCAGACTGTGAGAAATTACAAGATACAAGTGGGAATTAATATTGCAATTACAGGTTTTGAGTTTTGAAAAAGATTAAATAAACAGATTTAACCCACATTTTTCTTAATTGAAAACAATTAAAAAGCAGAAATAAAAATTAAGGCAAATACAATCTACAAAACTAAACACTGATGATAGCAAGAATTTGTCTTTCAAAGGAGACCAAGTACATCAAGAAAATTATTTTAAAAGGCGAACTGAAAAAAGAAATAGATAAATTAGTAAATGGAGATGTGGAGATGTTTCCAGAAAGAAAGTGGAAACAAAATTAACTCATATTTCTTTTAGATGCAATAGCTTAGATCATGGTTTTGTTGCTTTTGTATCCGGCAAGGAAGTATTGTGCTCACTTTAAGTAAGACAAGTGTGGTGAATAAATGGACTGTAGAGTCTGGGATAAAGAAGTAACAGTTTGTTGGCCTGGTTTATGTTTTGCAGCCCCAAGACTAGCATGATCTTATATTTGTGCCAAAAAATACCTGTGTGGGGAGTTTTGGAAGGCAAAATAGTTGTGGGGCAAATTCTAGGCAGAAGAGTAGGAACTGGTTAAGACCATCACTGAAAATTAGAAGAAAAAATTACAGTGTTCAATCAATTTAGCAGTCAAGCACAACTGTGTAAGGCCAAGAAAGGAATTGTATTCCAGGGAGACAAAAGCCTTTCTTACTCCAACCACAGAAGTAAAGGGAATGAAAATCTATTACCAATCTGACTGATTGCAAAACTGAAGTAGAAATGTCACCAAAAGTAGTTTACATCTTCATATCTTCTTCCACTTTTAGAATTCTCTTACTGTCTCTGTTTTGTGATCCCACTATTGAGGTTATTTGCCAGCTGTACGAGGAGTCTGAGCAACAGAAATGCCTGATGTGTTCACCCAGCTTATAACATGCTGAAAATCTTTACAAAAAAAGCAGTGTAATAATCCCTTCAGGTGTCTGACTTGAATAAACCTGATTAAAAACTGGCACATGTATTGCATAAAATCCTTAGCAGTGCTGAGATTCATATTATATCAGGTATGAGAAAAAATGAAGCACAAATGTGCACAAACTTCAGACTCAACCATGTAATATCTACTCAGGTAGAAAGTTAGAGGTAAGACAGACAACCAGGAATGCTGGACCAGATGGAATGCTGGGAGCAGGTTCAGAGGAGAGCTACAGCACACAGGATCTGCTAAGCAATAGAGAAAAAGGACAGTCTGTTAACAAGACAGTAGGAGAAGGAACAGCAGTACTAAGAAATTATACTCACTGAAATGTCCAGTTGTCTTTCCTCATGACCTGTGAACATCTGTGGTGATTTGAAATCATGTTGATTTAACCACACATCTTAAACATAAGTAATGCTGCCAAATGAATTAAAATCATGGAATGGTTTGGGTTGGAAGGAACCTTCTGAGCTCACACAGTCCAACTCTGTTGTCAGGGGCAGGGATATCTTCCATTAGACCAGGTTACTCATCCAACCTGGCCTTGAAAACTCAAAATGATGCGACATCTACAACTTCTCTGAACAACCTGGGCCAACATCTCACCATCCGTATGCTAAAGAATTTCTTCCTTAAGTCCCATTTATGCCTACTGTCTTTCAGCTTAAAATCTTTGCTTTTTGTCCCGTCATCATGGACCCTGGTAAAAGTCTCTTTTTGTCCTCTTATAAGCCTCCTTCTCTTATTCAAAGGCTAAAATGCTCATACTTATATACTTCAGGTATGCAACCCTACTGTCTCACCAATGATTTCCTTCAAATAATGTTCCACACTCTGTCCAAATTTCACTTATAGAAAATTGAGCTTGTGAGGGTCAGTGCTTCACAAGAAAATAGTGCAGTGACTTATATTCTTTTTTAGCATTATTGATTTCTGCTAAGAGTTCTAAAGAAGCCTGATATGCATTTTTGATGTTTGTGAGTTCTCTTGGTTATCTCTTTTCTCTTTAGATCCCTGATTCTATTAGCATCCATAATTATACTCTGTCATCAGGCTTTTTAGTTTTTCCAACTATTGTTCTGTAGAAATTGCATTAAAATACTTATGCTGTTGATTTATTTTGTTTGTTTTATGGCAGAAAATATCGGAGAAACCTTTTAGCTTTGCTCTGCCTGCAGACCATCTTTCTCTTAAAAGGAAAGTTTAAGATATATTTCAAAGTTTTGATGGCAATCAGAAATTTTCCATTTTTCTTAGAAAAGTCATAAAAGCAGGAGATAATGGTTACCTTAATTTTTCGATTAAATGTAGCAATGACATATGCATATATGAATGTATAAGATATACATATACCTTATAAGATGTTAGAAATACTGATTTATCTATAATTTTCCCCAGTAGAGAACTACAATCTGTTGAAACTGAAGACTGAAATCAGGATGGGAAAAGGACACACAGAACTGTCTTTCCTCTACAAGGAACAGAGGGAAAAGAAATCCCTTCTCAGTACCTGAGGTTGGTAAATTACTTTGTTCGTTCTTAGGTGTTACAATGCAAAGTTTCTGCTCCTCTTTCCATCTATCAAACCCCATTCATAATCAGAGGTTAATCCTCTTTAAAAGTCTGAGAAATAGCTTGACTAAGAAAAGCTTTTCCAGTGGCTGGGTTGTTACTCTCAAGGACTCTTATGTGTTTCAGACCTTATCTTTTGAAATCTTCCTTTTGTCAGGATCTCTCAGCAGAAATCTGACAACAGAGTTTCTTCCCCTGAAGTCTTGAAAAATGGCAAAAAGCTTCAAAATCCAAACACATTCAAAACTCTGGCTTACAAATTATAATTTTTTAAGTATATAACAAATTTCATAGTAACTTCTAATGATCTTTTGCAACCAATTACAGTACAAAATGCCACCAAAAATCATTGCTTGTGATCAGGCTGGATTTAGTGGAAAGTTTACAGGGCAGCCTAAAATTTCTGGTGTTTTCAAAGTGTCCATATTTTCAAAAAAAAAAAAAAATTCTTAACAACACAATAAAATTTCTCCCTGCCATAGAGCCTTTATTTCAACAATATTACTAGAATTCCCTAGATCAAAACTCCTGGACTGTTCTGTAAGATGGAATAAAGGGTTATTACACTCCAGATGCAGCCACTATTGCTACAATTTGAAAGTCAGATTATATGGTGTGAATCCTGATGAAAAGTAAGGACCATTCCCTTGCAAAAGATAATGCATCTCCTTAAATATTTATCTTTATATCATACTTAGAGTGGAGAGATACAGAAACAAGTGTGGTGTATCCAAATCTCAATTAGACAGGCAGAGTTTGTTTTATTCTGTGACTGAATATTTCAATAATACAAAGCAAATAAACTAAAAGACAAACTCTGAAACTGCCTACCCTAGACCTGCTAGATTTCCCTGCAACTTTGCAAACTTTCCCATGAAGCCTTACATCTAGCTAGACTGAAAAAGAGCAGATGTCAAGCTCCTCAATATCCAGCTTTCTGGAGTTTGGGAAGAATAGGCTGCTGAACAAAATTAGGTCAAATTTCATTGTATTATAATAGAAAATATGCAACTGCCAAACTGCACCTCTCAGACAAGGCCCTACTACAAACTATTCAAATGAAAAAGGAAGAGATTATTCTTAATTCTTTACCATATTGTGAGGAGGAGAGAAAGGCTGACTATACCAGCTGAGCTTTTCAAGAACACTAATGAGATTTACGCAGTTTTACACTTCCACATGGGCCAGCAGGCTTTGGAAATTCGTGTTGCTTAAGTGGCTGGTGCAGAAAGCATGAGAGAATAGCTGAAAACTGAAAATCTTCTGAAATAAAGGGTGCAGAAACACTGGGAGGGACAAGCTGACCCACAGCTGTCCTGAGGTTAATGTCTGGTTACTCCCAGTCCTCAATCTGTCATCACCCACACCACATGTTAGTTTAAAATACCCTTTGCTTTTGCCATTTTGTCTACTTGTCGACAAAATCCAAACATCTGTCCAAGATTCCTCACCCTAGGAGCTGCTAAATGGACAAGGAAATAAAACTCCTCCAGGTTTGGCTCTTTCCACAACACATAACCCTCAGAAACTGTCTGATGAAGTTCTACAATTTCAGGTATTTCCATATACCATCATACTGCCTGAGCACATGTGAGACGTGCTGAGCTTTGTGCTATAAAACAGCACTCTGCTGAGCTGCAGCACAGTCCTCATATTGTCTCAAACAGTTTGAAAAGAAAACAAAACAAGAGCAAAAGGCACACAGAGTTTAAAGTTGGACTTTGAAGCTGAGAAATGGGGATTTAAATAACACTGCCCTACCTGGACTCAATTAGCAGTTCCTGCATTCCACAGATTGGCAGTCAGGAATGCAATGTACAGTACTACAAGGCCACAGTCACATCAGACACCAGTGTTATAGAGATATCCTGACATTTTGGGAATCAGAACTGCTTTTTTTTCAGGATACTAATTCAGTGGTAGTTAAATCTTTTCAGCCTGGCTCAAGGCTATCAGAGTGCCTGCACTACTTTATGTCCTTCATCAGAAAATGATTTCTCTAGCTAACACAGACTTGCAGTAGCTAAGACTAATAAAGAAAAATAATAGACAAGGTCTAGAACAGAGCAATTTTTGTGCAAAACTTCAGCATTTTATCCTTTTCAAAAGAAATTTATCTCGATTTTGATGTTTCTGCTGGTGAGGCTGTTGTAGCAGTGACATCACAGCCGTGTAAATCCCTGTGCCGTCCTAGTAAGGTGTGCTGGACCCCTCAGTCAAACTCAGGTGGATGAACTCTGGCTGTTCCACACATCCCTGGCAGCAATTCCAGCCAATCCTCCTTTAGTACACACAGGTGGGACGGGGAAGGGGAATCCTCAAACCATCTCTTAAATCTTGCCTTTTACAACAGGTCAAAACCAGGGAAAAATCCCATCTTCAACAAGTTTGGGCAGTTCTGTAAAAAAAAAAAAAAATTGGTTTGATTGTTTAAAGATCCATCATACTGAAAAGGAAACAATTATGTAGTTTATATAATTTTTAAATTAGAAGAGAAAATAAAATTATTTTTAAAAATTTTCTAATGCCTTCATTGACTTCAGCAATTTTAGAGTAAAACTGAAAGAATTATGTCCACAGTATTTTTTGCAACAATGCCGTTATTACAGACCCTCCTTTAATTATTTTTCTTAAAGAAAATCCTGATATGTGCATATTAAATAGCTCTTTGATTTTGTTTTTTATTTCCTATTGAAAAATATCTGGTTTGGTCAACTGGAGATAACAGATTGGTTGACTTAAAGCAGCTAGATATGTAAAGAGAAAATTCTGTGCTGATCTTTGGAATAAAAAAGAAAAGGAACGCTCAATAAAGGATGAGAAAAAAAAATAATATTTAGTATGAAAAAGTCAGATTCTTTCTTTCACCCACCGAAAATAAAGATCATTTAAACCAGAAAATACTTTATTGGTGTATATTTTAGAGCACAAATCTACAGAAGAAAGGAAAATCTGAAATACTTTTAATAAATTGAAACACCCAGAGACAAGAAATTGCACAAAAAACTATTACTCTGGGGATACTTTTATTAATTTAAACTTATGTTGAAAATTCAGTGAATAGAATTTTCTTATATAGTTTGTTCAGTTTTAGCTGATGTACATAGAAAATTTTAATGTATTCTAAAATGGAGCTACTTGAACAAAACAACATATTGATGCTATCATATTTTGTAATGACTCTCCATGACCAGAATGAATTAAGAAAACAACTAAAATGTCAAGTGCTTATTGTCTGAAACTTCCATGGGAATTAGCAGCCCTGAGTTTTTCAATAAATCCTTTAAGGAGCATGAAATTTGCACACAAACACAAACACACAATTCTACTTACTCTGCACAAGTTAGTCAAACTTCCTTTAAATTCTTTTGGCAACTTATATGAAAAAACTGATTTTTAAAATGAAAGAATCAGGAGGCAATGAGACTGAGAAAATGGAAAAGAAAAACCTATATGCATTTCATCCAAACCTTGGAGTTATATAAAATTTTAAATAATCATTCAAACACATGGGAAGGTGTTTCTCTATTCTAATGTACTGAAAACACTCTACCCATAACTAGGTAATATAAATTCCTATTGCAATGATACTGGAGTATGATGATTTCCTTCCTGATTTTGTATAAATAATAAAGGACTGCTATAAGGGACAGTTTTCTTGCAACGACCCCAATCAAGAATAGCAAATAACACCATCTAATCTGGAGAGAAATATTTCTGTTCTGAGTAGGCGTTCAAATTTTTTTAAAGATCAGTTTGCTTTTATTATAGGATTCGATTTTTGTGCATTTTTTGAATACATTACTTCTTGGAAGATCACAAAAAAACCCCGATTTATATTTATAAGTCTTTCATGTGCAGTAAAATCCACAGACACAAAGTTGTTATGCTTTTTGACTAAGGCAGGTTTTAAATCAGTTTATTCTGAATCTTAGCAGACAATGATTTATCAAGCAACACAGTGGGGCTGCTATAATCTACAACTGTGCTGACAAGCACTGTACTGCAAAATACAAGTCAATTATTTAATGCTTTCCAATTAAATTAAGATACTTACTATCATGTGAAAAATACAGCAAACCCATCTACATAATTTCTTCTGATTACAAGCTCCAGTTCAGTTCCACCTATCAACTGGTTGGTCCCAAGCAAATCCCTTGTGCTTTACCTCCAATACATGTGAAAAAAAGTGCTGTTTTCAACAAAACTAGCTTTTTCAAACTGGAGAAATACGAGGCGACACATTTATCCTCACGTTACAAATGGTTCCACCAATAAGTTAGGAAGAAAAATATTACATTAAATCATCCTATGGTAGAAACCTGGCGAAGGTAAGGACATTTTGCTTGAATTTGAGGATTACAGGCAATCTTGTTTTACTCTAAGTATTTAACATAAAACTAAAAGAATTTATCTTAACCAGCATTTTGGCATGAACTAGATGCCTGAGTTTTTATGGGAATAAAATACAAATTCACTAAGTGGCCAATCCCCTTAATGTGTTTAATTTTGGGTGTTGACCAATAAATAAGCTTCCAAGAACCATGAAGGAGGAGGGAAGAAGGATACACTTTGTTTGAGGCTTGAGGATGGGCAACGTTATTAACACAGGTTTATCTGTCAGCACTGATCAGGAGAGTGTTTACACTGGTAAGGGCTTGCACCAAAGGGAGAGAGAGGCTTCCTTTCCACAAACAGGATAAAGAACACATCAGTGGTGAAGATCTGTCAGGAAAAGAACTGCTTGTGTGCAATTTGTTCTTCCCATTTTCAAAGACAAGATGAGCCGAGGACACTGGAGTCATGAACAACCTTCACACACATTTGATGGGCCACAGGAAAGTGATGATCCCACCACTGACACACAGACTGCCCCTAAATGCCTCAGCAAAGCTCTGGTTCATGTGTGTAACCAAAGGTACCTACCAAGCACAAAATTGGCAGCTCATTTCAAAGCTACCTCTGTGACAACAAAGAAGAGCAGAGTGTTGATCTACTTCCAGGATGAGCTGTTTGGAGCCTCTCGATTTTGCCTACCTCCCATAAACTGACATATGGCAACCTGAATATTTAAGTGTATGCATTTCCTCTAAGCTTTTCCTAAAGAAGAAGAGGAAGAAACAAAGTTTTAGCATGATTTATTTATTTATTTACAGTTTGTGGCATGGTGGTATCTGACTCCTAGTGAGTGATCTGGCATTCCATGTTATCAAAACTTTTCTTAGTGTTTAGACATTGAGCAGCACATTTATATTCCTTATGACAGTTTTCTTCCCTCCTGTCGGACTTCTTGCAGAGCCTAAATTGGCATTCAAATGGCAGCTATAACTATATATTTATAAATAAATAAATAGAATATCTTGCAAAATTCTAATATTATTTATAGGGGTCAGTCAGTAAATCTTATTTGAAATTATTTCTTATCATCTAGAATTTGTCATGGAAGATATAAAAATATAAAATTTTTGAATACTTAGGTGTAGCTGCTTAATTAATTAAGAAACAATTATCACACACACACATATGTATGTATCTAACACAAATATATTATATACAACAAATATATAATAATTTTTTTTTCTATTTACAGCAATGTAGCCTGCAAATTAATACATCAAGTAAATGACAAGAAAGTTGAAGTATTTGAGTCTTCCACTGGCCTCTGACTGGATACTGGTCTGGGAGGTTTATGTTCTGCAGCCTGAGATATGAGAGAATATGTTTTTTTCCTCTTGTGGCTGCAGCTTGAGGTTGACTTCCTTGGCTTGTACTTTAGGTACTAAAATGCTGCTTCTGTTTGTCAGCAAGAACACCTGCCTGTCCCACTAAACAGATGTTCTCCATAGAATAGGAGATTAATGACTTCTCTGACCTCTCTATTGAATGCAAATATTATTGTCAACATTAACGGGAGCTAAATGACAAGTACATTTCTGATGTCATCATGGAGAAGGATGTAAACCCCAAAAATTTGCTTTCAGACCCTGTGGCCACATTCACCCCTACTCCAACATGCCACTTGATCACCCCATTATTCTTTTTGATATATATAGATGTCAGAAGGTTTCTGTGGAAGGATGTACACACTTATTCAGATTTCTTCAAAGACACATTGGCTTTTTCACCAGAACTCTTTTGCCAATCTTTTTGAAAGTCACTAAGGAAAAGCTCCAGTGAGGAGGATAATTTTTTTCTTTGCCATGATAATTTTGATGACATCAATCACTTAAGCTGTTAAAGTCCACCACTTAAACACAGAGGATGATATTGCAAAGAAGCCCACAATTAGCATCCAGAAAACATAATTTTGGGAGTACATAAAATCTCACTTACCCTGTTAAACCCAGAACACATGTGCTTGTCACTTCCTGTAGTTCATTTAAAGCTCGGTGCATGAGTTATGTTGATACCTAGGCCACTCCTCTAACATGCTAGAAAAATCCATAGGATCCAATAGAATAATACAAAAATCTTTCTTCTTCTCTGTCCCTTTACCATTTCTGTGTGTGCAAGTATAATCTCCCAATCCCCTTCCTTTCACTAGCAAGGGTTTAATGTCAAGAAGTCCTGAGCAAGAACCCATCCAAAGACTGGCCCTTGCTGAAAGTGCATACATTTGCAGATAATCTTGTATAATCAGAAACCTTTTAATTAATACAGTTTCAAGTTCTTTCTCTGTGTCATCAGCAGATGGTTTACTTATTGTTGTTATAAAATGTAGCAATCTGAGTCAAAGTAATTAACAGCATATAAATTATCAAGTACTTAAGTGAATTGTCAGCATTTTCCACCCCTATCTTTTCTGGTGAAAAATTGAACAACTGACTTGTAATTAATGATACCAACCATAAAATATCAAATGTATGTGGTTAAATTGCATTGTATTCTTTAAAATATCCTAACTGAGATAATTTAGCCATGGTTTTAATTTATTAATAGAATTATTGCTCTGATGTAGTGCTTTTTTTGTGTGCAATAGTGCATGATAATAATTCTTGTTACTTTCTTATCCAAACATGTAACATTTTATAAACATGACCAAACTATCCTAATTTTTTATTCCTCAATTTACTTTTCATTATAAATGAGATGATGAGCACTTCCACTCACAGGCATATTACTAAATAACAGAACAAGTTTTTTAATAGACACATATTGCAAAGATTTATTTTCTAGACCTACCACATGTTGATTCTTATTTATTTCTCCTGAGTGCTGCTGCATGCAACAGAGGAATATAACAGGTCAGGGCAATTAGTTCCTACACCCTTAGCAATACCATTGCCCAAATAAGTTCAGAATATGTGCACTTTGGATACATTATACTCAGTGTTGTGTGGAGGAGGAAAACAGTTTCATTACTTGGAGTTTTTCTTCTTACTGAATCAGTTTAAGAACTGATATCAGAACAGTAATTAAAGAGAGAAAAAACAGGTTGTGTCCTTGACTTATTTTCTAAATGGGGGATCTGACACAAACAGTATATATTTAATGGAAAATGAAGGCCTAGTAATTAGGTTTTGATTTCAGTTCTAATCTGTCATTTAATCAAACAGCTTCTCTACATTGTACAGTGAATTTTGAAGATTTACATCAATTTTATCTTGCATTCACAGCTGAAAAGAAACTTTGTTCAGTATGCCATGATAAAAGGAATGACTGAATGGATTATAGATAAATATATTTAGGCAGGGATTATAGACATAGATATGGAATATTTTTTGACACAGGTAACAAATATTGTTATCCCTAAGTCATTTTGTCAATACTAAAACTTTTGTTAGTCATTGTGTGCCTGTGCTGCAGAGTGGCAGCTGCTAAGGCATCATTTAGGCTCTTTATTGACTAATAAAGAACATACTATAAAGATGCAAAGGGTTAAAGTTAGTTTTATTTAGGGGAATCAGCATGTCTACCATGTCTCATTAATCAAGCTTCTTAAGTCTGATAAATTTCTCCTGGTCCAAGGGCCCAAATGACTACACCATGACAGCAGAATTCTCCTGTGACAGAAATCTAGACATAGATGTATTTTGCTTTTTACAGCTGTAATGGTCTTCTTCATTCATGCTGCTGTCTGTGGGTTCCTATGAGTAGTAACATATAAAAATATTTTTCCCACTACAGATTGACCTTGTCTTATCAGTTCATTTATTAATCATTGAAATATCCTTCCAGTGCAGCAGTGCACCCACCTACACGTACACCCATAAAGGAAACCCTGAAATGTATTTACAGTACAGCAGCATCTACAGCTGCTGCTCTGAAAAGTGACCAGTAGCTGCAGCTCAAATGCCTTTGCAGGAGGTCTGGAAGCAGAGCAATCCCAGCAGCTCCTCGTGCCATTGGATCTGTGCACATTGGACTCGGCTTCTAAAATTGCACGTGCAGTTGGTCCGGAGCCCCCAGGGCAGCAGCACGGTTAGGGGGGATTTCAGGCATTAATTATGAACAGCTTCTACTGTGCACAGTTGCACTTCTGAGAATTTGGGATTATACAAGCCAGATAGGTCTAGCAGAAGCAGTGTTTTACACTGTGTATATTTAGCACATTTCATCAGTGTTTCAGTTAACATTATCTTAAGGACTATTCAAATTCAGTAGTAGTGAAAAAAACAGCAAGCAAACCCTCTCAGTCTCCTTCTCACCTTTAACCTCAGTAACTCCTGTCAAAAGCTAAATCCTTGAAACCTCTCTATTGCACTAAGCTTTACATGAATTCATAGAATGCTTCATACATTCACAGAAATTAGACATGAGAATGACTATGTCAACTTGTCCTTCCTCTGCTACTGAAATACAGTCCAAGGTTCAATGACAATGTCTGACCGAATAGGAATGGGTCTGTTGAGAAAAAAAGTTGCTTTTTAAGGACCTGAAATACATTTATGACATGCATAGGGGAGTTTTAGCTCAGAATAACTGCAGTTTGAAGCCTCATGCACATTAATGCTTGGAGCAAATAGGCATATTCCTGGAGCATGGCTTCTGGCTTACTGTAACCCAAAAGGAATCTCATTTGCATGCCATCAGGCTGCTCTGTGATGAAACCAGTGCACAGACAGAAGGACAGTAAGAAGATGAACTTCAAATTCTATGCTAATGCAGGCATACCTGGTGAAACATTTAGACTGGCTGAGCTGGAATGTAGGGCACCCAAAATGTAATAACGTTGCTGTTTGGTTTCTTCTTGACAGCCAGTGTTCTTGGTTTCATCCTCTCCATCTGTGGCTCATCCCACACACTTCCCGCTGTTCAGTGTTTTGGAGTTTGAGATATTCATAGCCACGTTCCCACAGATAGCATCAGATTCCTGAGAGTTACACTAGAAACTGGGGATGACAGTCTGTGTTTTCAGTGCTTCATCCCTGGCCACTTCTGGCAATACACAGACTGCTGCTGGTCCATTCTCAAAAGCTTCAAGGGGAGACTTTGGGCCAATGAAACAATTATTTTTGCACATGATTTCAAGGCACACTTCAGTGAACAGTCAACATGTGAGCTCAGTAAAAGCTCTTTTTCTTTCCCTTGATTACAGTAATTATCATTACAAACATCTATGTCTTATCTCTGTTCCAGGACCATTGATTCTATTGTTTTAAAACAGTTACCTGTTGACTCTCACATGGATTTAGACACAGTATATTTAAAACCACAGAAGCTCAAAATATTTACTAACAACTACCTCAGACACTCAAAAATATTTAACCACTGAAATTTCACTTCCTGCAAATTCCTTTGTATATCCACGCTTTTCTTACTTAGCTATGGTTTTATTTAATTTGGTGTCTTTAAAGGCTAATTATTTGATTTCTAGTCTGGAGAGTGACTAATTACAAAAATATACAGAGGAGAAAAATATATTGGACTGTGTGCTGTAAGCTTGGAAGAGCAGTTTCCAAACAAAATAAAGTTGCATCCTCTGAATTATATTCCAGATTGTTTACTGCCACTCTCAGGAAAATGTATTTGTTTCGGTCAATATTTTGTATTCATTGGGGTATTCATAGAAACAAAAATCTTAGAGAGTGTCTCCTATCTGTAAGAGAAATCTGTTTATTTTGCTGTACTACAAGAGCTTGCTTAAATTTTTAAACAGAACTTCTGATAGTCAAAAGGAAAACAACTAGGGAAGTGTATTAGCCAAAATATCTGTCAGCTAAATAGAACTTGTAAATCCAGTCAAACAACTAAAGGGCATTGCACTGTCAAATCATCAGATTGCAGATCCCTGCCCTGTGGTTTGCTGTCTTTTAGAGAAGGATGCAAACTGTTTAGCTTTCCCAAACCCTCCCCCCTTCCATCTGCCTACTGACCCATGCAGCTGCCTTAGCATTCGCATTCGCTCCACTGGAAATTTCATGCCTGCCTTGATAGAAGAAAGTAAAACGCTGCACTGACAGCAGCTTCAATGGGACTGAGCAAAGAATGATGGAGAAGACTAAATGTGTTATATCAATGGATAGCTGAGAATTGGACAAGAAAACTTTGTGAATCACTGTGCACCAAAACTGTCAGAACAGAAGGTTTTAGGAGAAAAATGAAAAATACACAAAAGCCCCAAACCCAAAACTTTATTTTGGATCACCATTAGGAAGGGAAGGAAGTAAATTCGAATATGCACCGCACAGAAAATTAAGTGCTCAAATGCAGAATGCAACCATAAGTGCTTAATCTGCTAAAAATCATATTAAATTCTACTGAGACCCATTTATAATAAAGTCCTGTCTGTTCTTGACCATCATTTTCTTCACCCTGGCATTTAGTAAAAATGCACTCTAGAAAGTAATTGAGCATGCTTTCTTCCTCTGGGGCCCGTAAGTTTATTTACAAAGGAATATTTAAAACAGTAACAATGCGATGGATCTCTACAGAATCATTTCCTTAAATATTCATGGAGGTAACCTTCTGAAGGGGCACACACTGGTTGATAAGCTTCCACAGGATTCACTGAGGCAGGATACCCTGTAGACATGGTAAGCAAAATGAATTGCAAGCTACTGCACCTCACTAAAGTGCAAAATATGTTTAGCCTCAGTAAAAAAGAACCTTCTCAGGAAAGTCAGTGCAGCCAAAAAATGTTATTTCAGCTAACATTTTGCACAATTAATAAAACTTTTGGATGATATGGAAGACTTTGCCTGTGATAGTCTGTGTTACAGCCTCTGTATTTTCTTGCACATAATATTTCTGTTTTGTCGCTCTGCAGGCAACCCAGGCAAGCTGCCAGACACAACATCTTGGGACGTAAGGTTGAGACCACGAGATTTTAATAGAGTTTACAGGCAGTGTTGCAATTAGCTATATCCAAATCTTAAAAAGCTATCCAACCACAAACCCTAGATTAATTTTAGCCTGAAGTAATACACTTTACTACCCATTTTCAACATACAACATTAGCTCTGTTTATTCCCACAGGCTGTATCACTGAGAGGCAAGAAAGATCAAGGGATTCTCATTTTTTTGTGAAACTCAAACTTTAAGAAGGATGACAATTGTACTCAATGATACTAATCCCTTTAATCATAGTGAGTTGAGTTCAATAGGACAATATTTACTGCTGATGTTTTAGAACAATTTGAAGCCTTTGCTTTTGAAGACAATGATAATCATGAGGAAACTGGAGCCACTTTTATGAATAAATATGCTGTACTATACAGTGCCATGGTTAAGAACCTGTGAACAATAAAATTATAAAGACTACTGGAAATTGCTGTAACGTTTGGTAATTGTTATCTAAGGAGAAAATTACCAGAGAAAGTCTCTGTATAGCACGTGGCACACTCACATATACCTAGTTTCTCTTTTGGAAACAGACACACACATTCACTCTCTATGTATAACTACACAGTTTCACAGAAACTTATGATTTTAAGAAGTGGAAACAAAATCCAGCAAAGAGGTCATTGGAAACAGAGCAATGCCAGTCCTATTCCTTGTTATTTCTGCCTGGGGAATTGTTCCTCTCTTCTTTCTCCCTGCACATGTATGTCTTCTCCTGGATCATTCAAAATTAAGGTGACTTCAATTCTGGCAGTTAAAGGTTCCAATCTTTGAAGCGACCTCCTTGTCTTTCAGCCAAGCCATGAAAGACACAGCATTTGTGCTCATTGTCTTCAGTTACATTTCTACCCAGAATGTGCAATAACTCCTTTTATACCACCAAACAACATTCCTCAGTCACTGAGCGTTTGTCACTGATAGCCCAGTAAGAGAGCTTGTTATTAAAACTGATAAGTACACACACATCTCACACTCTCTCTTGTCAATAGATGAAGATCACATGGTTTCAGTCTTTCTACTTTCCTACTTAAGTAATACCTCTTTCAGTTAAATAATTTCTCCTTTGTCTTGTTAGTCTCCCTAAGTTCTAGACACACACCAGCATGTTTACCCATAGCTTTCTCAACCCAACAATAATGACTCACCCGTAAATGGAATCTGCTATCATAAATTCCAGCTACCTCAATATACCCTTTAGCACTATTACGAGAGTGTTTCAGATGAGAAAATTATCTGTAGAAATTTCTAGACCAGTATTGACTTTTTTGCATACAGTAAATTATTGATGAATTGCTGAAGAAAACAAGGTTTATTACAGTACTTATTTGAATGCAACTACACAACGAGTCAGTCACAGAAATTATCTAGCTGCTCTTCATAGACAATTACACACATTATCTAAAAGCAACTGCCATACAAACAGAATTCCATTTCCAAATTGATGCAGTAGATATGGCCCACTGCTCAAGGTGCTGTATCTCAATTATCTTGAAGGACAATTTTAGCAAATTAACTTCATTAAGCCTAGGTTTTATCAGTCACAACCTTGGCTGGCCGTTACCATTTTCTATATGTGAAGTTTGTTCGCAAACACAGCATGGAAAAACCCAAGACAACAGAAAAATATTCCTGATGTTAGAAAATATAATTTGTTTTTATCACCGAAGACCTCAATGAGAGCACTGTGGTGAAGCGCTGCACAAAGAGTTTGCTGAATCATGAGTAATGAGAAATTAACCTCAAGCAATACAAGAGATGGCTGTTTGCATAAATAAACAGTTAAAGCTGACTTTGCTCCTCTCTATTTCCATATTCCTTCTTCCTTAACAAAAGTTTGTGGCTCCTTGGCACCCACTTCTGCTGGGTCCTTGAGCTGTGTTTCAATTACACTACTGTTCCTCTGACAAGAAATGTAACTTCCCAGTTCTCAATAACTTACTGATATAACTAACTGGTCTCTATTTCTTTTCCCCTCTCCCATTTAAAAATAAAAAGACTCCATTATTTCTCCTCCCAATTACTTTTGTCAGGAAAGATGTTAAAAGTTCAGAAAATACAGATGTTTGGGCATTAAAAAAAAACCATGTAAATTCTGATCCTTTCTAATATTAATCTGAACTCTTTCAATTCCATTGAAAATTAGTCAGGAGTGGCCAAAGATTAAGATTTTATTTTCTCCAGCCCAAAACCTTGAGAGACTCCTCACTTTCTTCTTCAGTGTTAGACAAGATCAAGAAAATACAGTATTTTGCAACATTAAGGAAAAAAAAGTGAGATCAGATCCTATTGATATTTCAGTCAAAAACATGGGCAATGGGAGAAACAATATAAACTCCAAATTCTCATGTTTTATCCAAACCGACTCAACCATGCTTGATCTTCAAACCAAAACCTCAATCTCTGACTTTGGTTTCACAGTGAAAAACAATCTGAAAAAACTTCTTTCATTTCACTTGTTCTCAGACACTCATATTTTATACATTTGTGCCCACTGTTTTCCTGAAAAACAAGTGATCTGGAATTCAGTTAGTTACTCAAAGCTCCCTCTTTTCTTTCATCTGATGAAATACCTCAGACCACCAGGGTAATAGTACTATGCAGTGAAAAGTAAGGAGGCAAAGACCTGTGAACATCACCTAAAAAACCAGATTTCCCCTCTCTCCCACCTTTAAAACAGGCAGTTCTCAGTCTATAAGTCGCAGATGACAGAATGGGAAGGGCTTTGATGAATAATTACTGCTAGTAACTTTCTCCTGTTGCTTTATTCCCTTCTTGTTCCACATTGCAGAATACTGGTGGGTGTGAGGAGTAGCTCTCTAGGCACAGATAGGTTTGGGCAGCTTAAACACCTTTGTGAGCTTAAATTGTTTGCATTACCTGTGGCTAGCTGGCAGCCTGCTGTGAAAGGATGAACTAAACACCTAATGAGTAGGCATTAAAGAATTCTAGTATGTCAAATTTTTACCCTTTAATCTAGAAAGTTATTGTCACAGATGATGCACAGACCAATCCCCTTTTTTACCAATCAAATTAACATATTAAGCTAGTTAATGATTTTGTGCTTTGTAGTACCCAGAACTACAATACAACTATTATTTTGAACTCTTCTGCAGACTAGGGAATAAAATGTACAAATTCTGTTCTGCTGTGATGTTCCAGTTTGAATTTTTGAAGGCTAATGTTTTGTTTCAATTTCATTTGATTCGCTGCTTTTGCTGAATGGCCTAAAAACAAAGTGAAGCTCAGCCCCAACATGAGAAAGAACTTCAGGATAGAGAAACCATTCCACAGTTATCAGAACTTGCTACCTATTAGAACAGCAAAGTCTAGGGACAAAAGGAATCCCTTTACTCTTTTCTTCTGCTAAGGGACAAACTCTTTAACCTGTTATTCTTACAAATCATTTTGAATGCTCAGTGGTGGGAGCAGTAATTAGAGAAACTGGAAGTGTTGAAAATTGTTTATAAAGTAAGAAAAGTATTTTCAAAGTCAAAAAAGTTGACCATTAGGGATCATGAAACACTGGGATTCGAGAAAGTGAGCAGTATTCTCCAGTGTAGTTTTTAGAAAGCATTTGTTTATATCAGCATATATAACTTGCTATTTTCTGTGAGGATAATTAACATGAAGGCTTCTTACAAATGCCACTCAAATGCAGAGCTGATGGTTTATGAGGTAAAAATATTTTGCTGCACGGGGCAACAAAACACAGCAGTTGGACTTCACTGAAGTTGTCACACAGCACACAGCTCTATCAGGCACACAAGGAAAGCTCTGAGGGGGTTAAAAGTCAATTGCAAGACCTGGGACCAGTGCCAATAAAATTGCACCTGGCCAGGCTTAAATTGAATTTTAGCTGCCAACTGTACATTTTCAGATCTCCAGAGGAAGCTGGTTCCTCCGTGTGGATGAAGTAGACAGAGGCAGCTGCTGAAATGGAAACCATTGCATCAGACAACTTGGGAACTGATTGAATTTAAAATTGGACTTTCTTATGCCTTGATTTTTGCCTCAGAATGCATTGAGAAGATGCAGGTGGCTGATAAGCAGAAATTTATCACTCAGCCAAGAGGTTAAAAAACCCTTCCAAACAAACAAGAAATTTTTGTCTTTTGGGAGAGGGAAAAAAGCCCTTAACAAATTCAGCAGTGGGGTATAGAACCAGGCTCTTATTAGGTGTAAATCAGATGAGCTATTCTACTTAACATCAGCATTAGTAGTCTGATGCTTAGATTACTTAGTTAAACCAGTGTAAAATTAATGTAATAATGCATAAAAATCTTACCCCAATATTATTCCAAGCCTAGGATTAGAGCTGGACATGAAATAATATGCACATATATGTTATATATATATATGTGTCTGAGTATTCCCTAACAGAAAGAATAAATTGAAATTTTTTTAATCTGTCCATAAACACAATAAAAAGCATGTTAATGTTTCCCACACCAAAATTGCACAGTAAGAATTCCTGGAATCAAATTGTTCCTGTATTATGAAGAAAGTGCTGGGTCACATCCTAATCTTTTCCCCTACAGGATTTCAGATAATTCTGGCATAATTTGGTCTTCAGGTGGTGTGATTTCTTTAGACATCAGTGGGAACTGCATTCCATTTACACCAATGAATGATCCAGTTTAGCATGTTCATTCAACTGAGTCCAAGCTATAAATGCCCTGCTGGGTGCATTTACCTCGCCACCACTGATGGCCTGCCTCTAGTTCCTACACAGGAAAGGGAAAGTCTATTTTTTATGTGACAATTTCTTTTAAAAAAATATAGAGAGGCAGAACAAATAGGGAAACAATTTAATATTTCCAAAATAGGTAAAACCTGTGGTGTAACAAAGTTTACTGTGACACTTCCTTGAACATTACTCATTCTTGGTGATGTGTAGAGTAAGCAGGAAGTTAAAGTGAGCTTACCCTGATATGGTGCCATCAACCTTAATAAAAATAGAATTTTACATACAGAAAAGTTTTTGTGTCTCATTCCAAGCCCAACAGACACCATTTTTAAGTTTACTGTTAAATCATATTTCCTAAGAACTGTTTCCATAGTGAGAATTCAGTTGAATTTGTCATCACTGGTGGTGAAGTGCTGTAAACCAAACTGATGACCCAAGGTCTGTAATGATTTTCCTTTAGTAACATAAGAAAACAATTTTTCATACGAACCAGATGCTGAAATCTACCTCAAATATATTTTTTCAGCAAAGTTTGAAACATAAATAGAGGGAAGACGCAGATTAAAATCTAACCTTTCTTTACAAAACCAGAAATACAGTATTTGTATAGCTCTAGTGAAAGCAATTCCTAGCAGAAAGGTATAAAAAATTCTTCTTTCCTCACCATATCCAAGGTGAAGATAGGAAAATTAAGCAAGGGTTCTTAGCTACCATAAAATTATTTATTTCAGAAAGTATAGACTGTCTTTCTCTAAATTATCAAGGAAATAGGACTTATGGAAAGATGTTTGTCTTGGTGCTTTTTGTGTTATCACTGCTTTAAAAAAGGAGTTAACAGTATTGCGTCAATTCAATTCATATCGTACCTGTCTTTCACAGCCCAGGCATGTAACTTCAGCCTAAGATAGATCAAAAAATAATGGCACCTGTGAAAAAATTATATTAGAATAATAACTGACCCGGTATAACTTTAAGACCTGTTTGACTTTCAGATAAAATGAAAAAAAAACTTTGATAAAGTGAACACTCACTTTTATACAAACCTTATTTTTAGCCTCACTAGAGCAGTGATATACTGTTCTCTGAGGAATAAGAAACAAGCATCATGGTTAACTTAATAGGGAATTTGACTTTGAATTTATTTCCTATTCAAGCTTCAAGAATTTTTCACAAAGAGTGGAATGTTTTGGACTATTTTTAAAGAACAAACAGAATTCTCCCTGTCCGTACTCTGTCTACAAACTAAAAAGCCTTCTCTGACAGCTGAATTAAATCCTCTTTGAGGTGAAAAAATGGAACCCCAAGTACAGTACTTCCCTGGCATAATATAATTGAACACTTCTAAGCCCTTTGTTCTTTCTAAGCCTACTTTGAAAAGGAAAAGAGCAAAGATGTGCATGTGATATAATGGGGATTTTTCTTTGGTTGAATATTTCTTTCTTCCCTTCTCTAAGATTTATGTGAGTGCATAGGAAAATCTGCAATGGTCAGAGAACAGAAAGTTCCCCTGTTACAATTCCCTCATTTCTTTGTTTTCCTTTTTTTTCTTTCCTAACACATTAATTTTTTTTCCATCTCCAGATGTTTTCAAGCCCCTATTTTTTTTTTTCAGGTGTTTTTTTTTTTGTGTGTGTTATTTTTTGGGGGGTTTTTTTGTGTGTTTTTTCTTTTTTTGTTTGTTTGTGGTTTTTTTTGTTGTTGTGTTTTTGTTTTGTTTTTGTTTTTGTTTTTTTGTTCCCGGTGCCTTCATTATACTTTAAATGTTTTGTTCCCTGTAGATGCAAAGTAACAAGTTAAAAATGCAAGGTGACCTGTAGCATAAGCAAAAGAAAATTAATAGAAACTCAACGCTCTGAAACTAGATATATAATTTCCAAATCTCAACAATATAGGTAGGTAACATTTCAAAGGGGAATATTTAATGTGTCCTCAAGACCAACTAATATACAGTCACACCGTTATCAAATTTGGTACATATTTAATTTGCAGTTTACAACTGTATATAACCTTATCCCTCATTATAACAAAGGGGGCATTTAATCAGCAAATCTACAAAGGGCGTACATATAGCAGATTAACTTCACCTCTTTCAAGACAAATTTCATTCAATTTTGGTCCCACAGAAATTGACAGAAATCTTCATGCTTTGCAAAACAGGTCTAAATAATAATATTTTAAGGTATCATCATACTGCTGTATTCTTTAATGTTCTGGTTTCATGATCTTGCACAATAATTCGGAGTTATTTTGCATTTTAAAGTGGTGATTTTCTACTTGGTAATGTCACTGTTATTAATTTTATGTGCAAGACAAAGTGCTTTGGGGGCTCTGTTTAAGTTATGTGTTTATCAGAGACCCATCATTTAGGACATGGTGCTGTAAATGTAAATTATTGCATCAATGTTTTACAGCTATAAGTTACTAGAGAACAATTTTCACTTTACAGTGATGTGTTTTCATTGGCATTTTAATAAAAGGTGATTATCTAAAGATAGAATTCTAAAAAAGATTTGCCAGCTATATTTTCTGCTCTTCACTCATTAATTTATCACAGCACGTAATTTCTTAAAGTGCAAGCAATATGCACAATTCAATTAATTTGCATTGGATCTGAACTGAAAAATGTTAAAAATGATAATTGATTTACCATACTGGTAATCATAAAGCAAATAATAAAAATATATTGAATTGGATTTTACCTCTAAAGGCAAGGGTTAAGTCTGATTTTATTTGGTATGTTAACAAATACCCACTTATACATTTATCCAAAATAAGAGACATGGGAATAAACTTACACACTGGGTTGCACAGAAGAATCTGTTATGGAATAAAATCAGGTCATTGGAATTCTGGACCAAACCTTTAATTCAAAGTATTTTTTAAAATAAAACAAACAAACAAACAAACAATCCCCATCCAATAAAAACCAACAAACAAACAAAAAAATTGCAAAAGGTCTCCCCTCCCTCCAATCTGGTTTTATTCTTGGGTAGCAAGGAGCAGAAGCAGTTATTTTAATAAAACCCATCACTCTTGGATTGCACTTAAAAATCGTGTTTGATGTTTTTTTCTTGCTGTAGATATCATCTCATGCTAATTGAAATTCTAGCTTAGTAGACAAGAGACACTGCAAAACCTACAAGAACAAAATGTCCCTTTGGGTCATGAGCAATTTTTGGTAAAGCGGCACAAAGAAAGGTGAGTTTTGGAGAGAGAATTAGTTTGTAGCCCACCAATAACTGTTTCAAACCAGATGCCTGTGCTGCAATATATTACACTCAGAGTATCTATAGGGGCTACTATTATCCCCGAATTCTAAAATTTACTGCAGTCCTTTGGTAGATGGTTATGTATAAATTATTCCTTCTTATGTGAGCCTTTTTCAGCACCATGGATAGTAGCAGGTCCTGACTTTCCTGTGTCTTCCAGAGCAGTTACTGCTCATTCTAGTTCAAAGCATGATAAAATTTTATTTATATATATATGTATGTATATAAGTATATATATATGTATATGTGTGTATATATATACACACATATGCATATATATATATGATAACTAGTGACTAATAGATGCCCTGCAGAGAATCCAAGTAAAAGCAACAAGACTGATGACATTTTAGAAGGCATAATCTATGAGGAAATTTTAAACAATTTAGGGGTGAAATGAAAGATAAAGTGACTAGTTTTTGAAAAGGAAACAAACATGCACAGAAAGAGGCAAGGTACTTTTCACCATTTCTATCAGCTGTAGGCCTGAAGAATCAGTTTAGTTTAATTTGCCATGAGTAGGTTTTTAAATGAAATATTAGCAGTAGCAGCCTATCTGCAATCAGTCATATTACTTGGCAAACATATCAAAATGATAATTAATCTGAGGTTTTAAGAGAGTGTTGGCAGCAATATGTATGCATCAAGTATGCTATATTTCAAGTAATGGTAGTGATCTCCTTCAATATTCCTTTAATTCTAAATTTTTAATGTTAAAGTTTTTGGTAGCCAAAACTATAGTGTTTAAAAATGTTTTGATTTCTAACATGTCGATCCCATAGCCCACTATAATCAAAATTACAAATAATTATTTGGGTCACCTATCCAAAATTGAATCACTCAGATTCATCTGTTTCTGTCTTGATCTCATAAGGGAAACCAAATCAGCTAACTAAAAAAAAAACCAGAAAATAGACCAAAAAGCCAGGGTGTGTCCACATTTATGTTTTTAAATCTAGATATTTACTGAAACTCATCCATACATATGGAGATTGCATTTGTTAACTCAAATCTCTAATTTTCCTTTATGTACTAAATAAAGGATAGTAAGTGTTCAATTAAAAAAAAAAAAAAAAGTTTAAGTATATAATTTCACTGCAGGATTAATCATTTGCCAGCAATTGTTACTGTTTACAAGTCATGCAGAGCAAAACATATTTCCATGTAGAGATCAACTATTGAGAGCTAAAACCAGCAATGAGCAAGTCTATTAGAATCTCAGTAAGACAACACCAAGTTACTTAGAATGAGTGATTTACATAGTAATTGACTAGTTTTTTTAGCAGTTTAAACGGCAAGAGAGAGTGCTTTCCCTAAACATTCCTCAAGAAGTTAATGACCTGGAAAAGAACCATGTAAAGCAGGTAATCACTTGTTAATTGATCTGCTACTAGTCCTGTATGAAACATTGAGCAATGCATCCTCTGTGGAACCTTGAGAATGCATTTGCTGGTTGTGCTGTACCTTGGGACCAGCTGCAAAGATGAGCACCCGAATATTTATCACGGGAATAGAAAGTGTTGACAGCTCATTAGTGAGACAAATATATATTTTCTGTGAATCCAGAGATACCTACACACTTTTCAAGATCTGCGAATATGGCAAAGACCCCACCAGATAATCTACCACAGTGCTCACTGTGCAAAGCTTTGTTCTTGCAAAGAGAAAAAGAAGAGTACATAGTGAGAACTAAAATTCTCTTCAAGTGAAAGAAATCTGTGGTGAGAACAGGCATGAATGTGCTCAGAGGATGCAAATCACAACTTGCAGAAGGTTGGTTAAGTAGATTTTTTCTTCTGTCCTCTCAGAGATTTCTTTGTTTTGTTGCAGTTGATAGAGGTCATTATAATCCATTTTGCACACTGGCACACGTAACCTTTCTTTTGAATTTCTCAAGGCTCAGACCACACTCATTTCTGTAAAAGGACAGAAGAGTACAAAGGGTGTATTCCGAAGCAACATGCAAATGTTCATGCTGTTTATTTGCACATCAATCTCTGTTTTTAAAACACATTTCTTCATAACTCAAATAGAACTGAGCATGGGATGGTAAAGAGGGAAGAATGGGAGGAAAGAAATACTGTGTGGTTTGAGCAAACATCCAGTGGTTTGGGTTTTTTCCTGTGCTTGGCAAACAAGAATCTCAGAGGTTTTTATGAATTTTAGTCTCTGCGTTAGACCTTTCCTGAGTGATTGTGCAGGAGAAGTTTTGTTCTGAACAAACAAAAGGCACGTGTCTCCAGAATGCTCTGGAATTTGAAGGATATGGAAGAAATTAAAAAGGCAAAGACCCCATAGGACTCAACAAACTCAGCCATTCTACATTCTTTAAACATACCACATTAGAGCACATTAATCAAGCAGTGAAGAGGTGAAGATGACACCTTGAATAAATTTCTACCCAGAATTGATGACTATAGAGGAATTTGGGTTTATGGTCTACATTAGCAATAGTAAATGATTTCAACATTCAGGAACGTATGATAGAATTTAGTGGTCTATCATTAACTTCATCTTAAATTAAATAAATTCTATCCACATTTACAGTCTGACCTAGAATACAAAATAAGGGTGCCAAATGCTGAATCTGATTTAAAGCAAATACAGTGGAGAAACAGCATTAACAGGGAAAATATTATGGGGAAATCATAATTTTCATATCAGTCTTGGGATACACCTGATCAGAGAGAGGGTAAATGACACAGAACTGACTGTGAACTCCCCAAGAAAATAGGAGGAGAAATAAACTATCTTGAGTTGCATTACTGTAACTGGTGTATGAAAAGAATTATGTTGTCATTGCATGGCTGATAACCAAGTCACCTGATCTTGGCACACACATATCACAGCAGAAATCAGCATCATAAGAAAGACATGGAAAAAAACACACCAAACCAAAAGAAAGGTAAAAGATTGAGTAATTTTTTTTTCTTTTACCCCTAAGGGTACAAAAGGAAAAGAAAGAAATATTCAACATGGAGAATACTAATGAAGAACCCAGTTTTTAAGATATTACATTAGAACAAATTCATAGGACCATTGAAACACCTAGCCATTTTCAAAGTATACAGTAGGGAAGAAATCCATTTGATCTGAGGATATCCTTTATAGTTTGTCCTTGCTTTTGGAAGCAGAAGTCACCAGACTCTTGGGGAGGCTTCAGTTCAAGACTTTGAGCATATCTGCAGTCCCAATTGCAAAGGGAGTGGGGACAGCAAAGATATCAGAACGAGAGTTTAGAACTTTTTTTTCTTATTGAGTAATGCATCTTTAACTCAATTTCTATTAAAGAGAAATTTCAGAGACTGAGGCTAAATTTTCAGCTTCTCATTAGTGGAATTTTCTTCTTCTCCTTGACAATTACCTGCGTGCTAAAATTTCCCTTTTACTCCTTCCTTCGAAGTCACTGGTGAATGAACCACCCATAGCTACCTCTGCCACCAGCTGCAGGCTGTTTTTCAATTTTGTTTTTCTTGCAGATAATATTTCTTTGGACTTTTTCCATTATGTTGAGTAATGTGTGGGCCAGAAGGATGCATGTGGCATGATGAGGTTACTACTCTGCATTTCACAGAGCTTTACTAATACTTTTTCTTTATATGATCTTTTTTCTCCTTTTCATGGACTTCTACATAAAGCTCCCAAAATTGGCTTGTGTGGCAAAAGCTTAGCTGGTTACTTTGAAAATGAGAGGAAAATCTATAGAGGCAGTGACAACACATACATTTTGCTGGCACATGTAGATACACATATATTTCACTCTGCAGTTTAGAGAAAATGGGCTTAAAAATGTTTAGTTAACAATATCTTGGGTAAGCGAGGAAATTAGCTATTATTTAGAATGCACTGTACATGCACCATAGAATATTGAGCTAATGTTTTTTTTATTATGCGTATCCAAACCTTGAATAAATCCAGTTTCCAGTTCTTTTTTTAAATTTCCTTTCTACTGTTAAGTGGGAAATGGCCAATTGAATATGTGTCTCTACTTGTCTGAGAGAAAACATTTTCATCTACTCTGTCTTGACAGAAGAAAAAATAAACACTTGAGTCTTTTCAAAACTCTGCCAATGGAAAATGGTAAGACAGAAACCATACAAAAACAAGCTAAAGACAGATCATAACCACATCTTTTTTACTGTATTCTTTACCTCTTGAAGGGAGATCTTAATCTAACAACTGAGTCATATAGTGGACAGGATGATACAGAGATAGTAAGGAAATTATTTAGCTTCTAAGTGAGTTGAAGGAATCTGGATGAAAGTAATGCTGCATTAAT
The DNA here is from genome assembly GCA_013400315.1 of Bombycilla garrulus. Classification (NCBI taxonomy): domain Eukaryota; kingdom Metazoa; phylum Chordata; class Aves; order Passeriformes; family Bombycillidae; genus Bombycilla; species Bombycilla garrulus. The sequence continues at coordinate 527,147 of VXBU01002651.1, read as the reverse complement.
ATAAAGAAAAAGAATTAAAAACAAAATAACATATTAATTGCATTTTCTTTCTTTTAACATCAGTGAAGCTACTGAAGATATGGAAAGATTGCATGTATGTTGAAAACCTTCATGTTTTTATGCAATCACTGGTATTTTTAAACAAATCATCAACATTTATGAGAAGGAAAAAAGCAAATTATTTCACATGAAGAAATTTCTTTCCAGAAACTTCCTCAAACTGGTCTTATAATGTAGTAGTTGATTAATATCCTGTACTGGGCTTGCATGACCAGGTTTTGGTAGTGAGGGGGCTACAGGGGTAGCTGCTGTGATTAGTTGCCAGAAGCTTCTGCATGTCTAGCTGAGACAATACCAGGTGGCTCAAAGATGGATCTGTTGCTGGCCAAGGCTAAGCCAATCAGAAATGGTGGCAATGCCTCTGTTCTAACAGATTGAAGAAGGAAAAAAAAAAAATAATCTGGCTCAGCCAGAGATCCACCTACAGCCTGTGGAGGAGACCCGCTCCAGAACAGGGGAATGTCCGAGATGAGGCTGTGACCCTGTGGGAGTTCTGTGCTGGAGCAGGGTCCTGGCAGGGACCTGCAGACCTGTGGAGGGAGAGCACACACAGGAGCAGGTTTCCTGGTAGGACCTGTGAGCCTGTAGGGAACCCGGGTGGGAGCAGACTGTGCCTGAAGGATTGACCCTGTGGAAGGGTGACCCACATTGCAGAAGGTTATGGGGAACTGCTACTTGCAGGAGGGATTCACACTGGAGAAGCTCATGGAGAACTGTGTCCTCTGGGAGGGGCCCCACGCTGGAGCAAGGAAAAGACTTTTCTCTCTGAGCAGCTGTAGAAACAATGGTGAGGAACAGACTGTAAACCCCCATTCCCTGTCTCCCTGTGTTGTTGGAGAGGAGGAGGTAGAACTTGAAAGAAGGGGGTGGTGCGGAAAAGGTTCTTTGAAGTCTTATTTTACTTCTCATCATCCTACTCTGATTTTGCTATGAATAAGTTTGATTAATATCTCTAATTCTAGCCTGTTTTGCCCATGACAGTATTTGCTGAATGCTCTCTCTCTGTCCTTATCTTTACTCACAACCCCTTTGTTATATTTCCTCTTCCCTCTCCAGTTGCAGGGGGTAATATGAGAGAGACTTTGGTGGGTGCCTGGCATCCAGCCAGGGTCAACCCACTCTGTATCCCTACCTGAACAAGTTTGTGTCTGGTTAAGGACTCCAGAGTATACCTTCCTACATCTGAAACTGCAAGGATTTGAAGGTACAGATATTTAGTTAGACCATAACTTATTCCTGGAAGCAATCTAAACTCTACTCTGCACAGAAAAAGAAATCAAGGCATGGCTAACATGACCAGTAAATGCCTGAAGAGTATATGACAAGCTCATAAGCTGAGATTTGTTGAAGTCTTATGTTCGTATTGTCAGAAATAGCTACCGCATCTGCAGAAATGATTCATTGAAAGAAAACACTCAAATGAAAAAGGTCAACATTTCTTAAATGCATAGTTCAACTTGTTCTGATTATTATGTAAACCACAGTGAAAATTAATTTTCTGACAGAAGTCCTGGAGAAAGTAGTGAGTGGAGCAATTGTTCATTTGCCATAACGCACGAGAGATCATGTGTGGCTTCCCTAGAAGCAACAAGTTTAGATTACCTCCAAATGCAGTATAATGGACCAGATAGTCTGTTTCATTCTGGCAGTTTTCTATGATCCTTTGTTAAGAGTGGACCACATGTCTGTTGTTTTGTTAAGAATCAATGTAATTGTTTAAAAAAATATATCTAGCATACCAAGGCCACATGTGAGGCACAGGTGCATTTTAACTGCTCTGCTATGAGTTTCTCTAATTAATGACTAGGACTGGATGTTCAGCCAGGTTTCTTGTTTTTGTTTTGGGGATTGTTTTTTGTGTTGATTTTTTGGGGTTTTTTTTTGTTTCATTTTTTGGGTTTTTTTAAGGTTACATGCCCACTGTATTAAAAAAGATGAGGGGAGGCAAGATGATTAAAAGCTATAATTACTAAAGCATCAGACAAGCACTTCTATGTGTTTGTGCTGGTTTTGGCTAGAGTAGAGTTAATTTCCTTCACAGTAGCTGGTATGGGGCTGTGTTTTGGGTTTGTACTGAAATGACTGTGGATAATATAGAGATGTTTCTGTTGTTGCTGAGCAGGTGTCACTCAGAGCCAAGGCCTTTCCTGCCTCTCACACCACCCCAGCAGTGAGTGGGCTGGAGGGGCACAAGGAGTAGGGAGAGGACACAGCCTGGAGAGATGACCAGAATTGACCCCAGGAATATTTCACACTATCTGACATCATGCTCAGGATATAAAGTGGGGAAAAAAGGAGTAAGGGGGGGATCATGTGGAATGATTTGTCTTCCCAAGTTTCTGTTATGAGTGATGGAGCTCTGCTCTCCTGGGGATGGCTGAACACCTGCCCAACTATGGGAAACAGGGAATACATTCCTTTTTTTTTTGCTCTGCTTGTGTATGCAGCTTTTGCTTACCCTATTAAAATGTCTTTATCTCAATACATGAATTTTCTCTCTTTCACCCTTCTGATTCCCCACTGGTGGGGGAATGTGGTGATTAGTTGCCACTTGGGCTTTAACCATTACAGAGTTGTCACATACAGGTCCATGAGAGAATTCTGCTGATAACAGGGGACAGCTTTTGCAGTTCCAAGGTGAGTCTTTCCCAAGGAAAAAGAAAATATAAGAAAACCTTATATTATACAATAAGCTTGTGTAGGCATAAATAACCATTATTCATTAAACACCTGAGAAGAGGAGATTGACTTCTCTGTGAGATTAAAGAAGGTGAAAATTCCTGTGGAAGGGCAGGCACTCAGAAGAAGAAGAAAAATACGAAGCTGTTATCAATCACCTCTCAATCAGACACTCAGAGCTCTCCAACAGCAAGGAAAACTTTCAACTCTCCCATGTTTGGTCCTACCTTGCTTTTCTTACCTGTACTCTTGGTCACTTCTACCTTTCAGTGTAAAAACTATAACTTGAATGGATGCACAAAAATATATTTAGAAGCTCCCTTTGATGCCCTGAGCTCAAATATTGTCCGATGGGCTGACCTTAAGCAGCAAATATATTCCGTTCTATTGTCTTTTTGTTGGATGGGTTGAACAGAAAAAAAAAATTGTACAAAAAATACAGAAGAAAAATCTAAACAAATCCTTTTTTTTTTTTCTAGTACATTACAAACTCTCTTCTAGGATTTAGGTTTAAGAACTTATTTTTGAAAGAAAAAGAGAAAGGCTTGCATATACAACCTAATTTTGTGGTTAACTTCTGAATATTTTGCTTCACTACTCCATTGTATTCTTAATTTACATCTAATAAGCCGAGTGAAAATGTTTACTGTAATTTCTACTAATTGTTTAAATGCATATTTGTTATATTATGACAACAGAAATACCACTGTAGCTCAGTAGGGTAGATTTTTGCTCAGTGGTGGCTAAATCTTCCCTAATTGGCATATCTGTTTTGAGAAATAAATATACAACTGTAGTAACAGAAGGAAACACAAGAAAAACTTGTAATACAGAAGGAATCATCTCAAAACTAAAACTGTCATCACTCTATAGTTTTTAATTCATCCATGATTTTGTCTTTAAAAAGGACTTTTATATAGTGGAAAGCTGTTGTTGAATTTATGCTGCTCCAAGTCTGTATTTATCGCAATGAAATTAGGTTCATGCTTGACATTTTAAATGCCAGGCAGGAAAGTATAAATAATAAGGATCAATATCTATTTTATGATCATTTAAACTTCAAACAAACATAGGAAGATATGCCATGGAGCTCTTTGTCATAACAGAGTGTAATTTACATTTCTAATTCACTTTGAACGTCATAGGCTTTGTTGGTAAAGTATGATCTCCAAAACACGATGTTACAAAAATTGAGTGGTAGTTCCACATAAGTTCTTCAACACACAATAGTATGAAAAATGGAGGAATACTTTCTCACATTGAATGATTAGAAGAATAATAGGCAAGACTTACCTTCTTGATAAATATGACAGCCACATTTTACATCACTAATTCAGAATGAGTTTTATGAGGATACTCTTTGATATTACCTCAATTGAAAATTCCCTGTATTATCACTAAGACCCTTCTCCTCATTCTCCCAAAATATAGAAACAAAACCAGACCTTGAAACAACTCCATGCAAATCTATTCTTCTACTTTCTTTATATCTCTCTAAAGGAGCAATTACACAGCTTAAGAAAAAAAGAAAATTATTAAGACTGTGATAGAGAAACTTTAACACAAAAATGAAAGGAGCTGGAGGTTCTGTGGCATTTTTTAGAGTTGACAACACTGTACTTAATTTCATGTGAACAGCCTTGAGATCCTCTCTAGGGAAGGCAATTTAGGGAGATAGAAAGTGAAGTTGTATCTGTAGCTGCCATCACCTGACATTTAAAACCCAGTGAAATTTGCAGGTCTGTAGAGATTCCTGTGGTTTCTTGTGAGAGCCTTATGCACATACCTCTCAAAAACGCAATCTAATTTCTGTGAAAGTAGTTCTTAGCTGCTACCACCTTCTGTTGAGAAGGCATAAGCTCAGGATCCTTGCAGACTCTGGAATTCAGATTTGGCATCTATTTTCTTCTGCATGGGCAAAGTCTGGGCTCCTGCTGAAATCTCCCCCCTGTCATCACAAAGGGATGTTGTCTCTCACTGCTTTCTCCCTGAGTTTCAAACTGCTGGGGGCTAGCAAAGCGAAGTTCTTGTATTTCACAAAAGGGAAGTTCTCCAATTTCACCTGAGGAGGGACATTTTGTTTTCTTGGCAACGCACCTGCGAACTGAAAATCATTAGAAAAAATATCAAAAAATATTAAAAACCCAACAGTGTAAAAAAAGAACATTATTTTGAAAAGGAAAATAATATAGAAAAGAAAATTGGCAGATGTGAACTAGACCAACATTTACTTCCACAGTCACACATGTGGTAGATTTCACCATCAATAAATTCTCTTCTCCACAAGGCATTTCAAATTACACAACATATTTCTTCACCACTTCCCTCTATATTCAATGAGAAATACTGGATGTTAAAAATTCATTTACCTCCAGGGGCTTTGTTTATACCAACAAGGATCCATCTGATACCAGTACCAAAGGCTCTGTTTAAGAACAGATTTTTTTTTATTCCAACTCAGAGCTGAACACAGATATGCACTATGCATCTGCTGCTGGTTCTGTGCTGTCTTTCAGAGCTTCCATGAGAGTCTCTGCTATCTCAGTGTCGTTCAATCCCTGCTGCATCACAGCATTCTGCTGTCTCACCTGGGTTCTGAGGTTTTCTGTGGTAAACTGCTATAAAACCCCTATGGATCAGAGCAGACCTCAGAGCAGCTCTGAGTGACAATCTAATGTCTAGTCCAAGGCAGAGTACAAATCTGAATAATTTCTACTCTGTTTTGGGTTCAGTTACTGACAAGTGTGTACATAAAGTCCTGATTTGAAGGAAAGTGCATTCTAAGGAAGAGGAGATCATAACAGAAAAACTCAAAAATAGAAGATAGAATCTTTTATCTGAGTAAGAATCAACAAGATTGAGCCAATGTACCAAAGAGTTTATAGCATATATGAGCTAGAAAACATTGAACTATCACTTTTTTTTTCTTTTCATTTTTTTAAGGGAAAAAGATCAAAAAAGGAAAATTATATTAAAATTTATTTCTCTCCACATTTTTCCTACTATGTCTGACATAAATTGTGGTGGTTTCATTACACAAAATGTGTGATCTTAGCATATTATTTTAAAACACTCTAACACATAAGTCTTGGAATTGCATAACCCTTTTTCTAGAACTTCTTCTCAGTAATTCCTAGGGTTTGGTTCTTTGTCCAGAAGCATCATCCTCCAAGAATCAGTGTTTATTGTCTCACAGTATTTTCTGTTTTGGTCCTGATGAAAAGAGGGTTTGCCATGTCTGATTTTTCAACTTCATATTTCCAATAACTAATATAGGCTTTAGGAATGCCACATGGGCTCACACCTTTCTTCTTGAAAAATATTTAACAAGTAACTGACTGTTCCCTTGCTGCTTTGCCTCCTTTCAGTGATTTTTAGTTCCAAAACAGGAAACCAAATCTAGCTTTTGGAGGAAGATTACAACTGCTTAATTCTGTTGCTGGAGCTGTTGGAATATTTTCAGATTTGCAAACATAAATCTTTATGCTTTTCTCTTTATATTGAATGGAGAATTGATTTGCAGATGAATTTTTAGTCTCACTTCAAACAAGACTTTCTGCATAAGCATGGCTTCTTTTTGCCCACTTGGACAACAGCGAAAGTCAAACCCAAAAATTCCAGTTCTTTAAACTGACAAGTGTATTGGTGTCCAAAACAACCATGGCTAGACTAGCTGAATATCTGTAAATCTTCTAAAAGCTAAATACAGCAGAAGAAAAAGCAGTTAAAACAAACTTATTACAAGTTTCTGTGTTTTTTCCTCTTGGTCATGCTCTTAATTTTTAGTGGACCCTAATATACAACACACAGGACAGAGCAAGCAGCACGGGCTCATTCATGCAAGTGCTTTTCAGCTGAAGAATCCTAAATCTTTTCAGTTACCAGAAAATCCTAAGAAAGCCTACAGAAGCTGAAGGATCATGTCTTTGGATCAGGGGTTTTCATTTGCGCACATGCTTGTGCCAGGACAAAATCTTTCAGATTTTGAGACCTGTTAAAACATTAATGACTACAGATTACAATGGCTGCCAATCCTTCTTCGTAATTTTTTTTTCTGTTCTAGAGACTCTGAAAAAGGTGCTGCTTTGCAACATTCTTAATTCTGTGCTCTTTATTTGAATCCTTATTACTAACAAAAATAGTGCTCATTTTGGTTTTCCTTTCATCTGCATTTTCTGGATGCTGAAATCTAATTTCTGGATCTTTCCCAATTTATAAAGATATGAAAAGCTGCTAGATAAATAAAAAATAATCAGATACAAGTGAATGAAATTTACCTACATAATTTATACAAAACAGTCACTTTATTTTTGCATGAAATTGGACAATTGCAGTATTATTTTTTTTTAATAATTGTTGGTGAAGAACTATGTCAGGGCCTATAGGTGCAGAAGGCAGCTACAGAAATTGTGGTATATGCTATGCATTGGTTTTGTTTTGGTGTTTTTGTTTGCCTGGGTTTTTTAATTAAAAAGACCCAAATTTAAGTGCCGTTATCTTTCTTTGTGACAGACTNTTTTTTTCTTTTTTTTTTATTCTGGTCAGGGAAAAGATTCCATCAGTAAATGGTAAAGATTTCTGAGGTATCAGAACAATATGCGAGTAAATGGTTTGGTTCAAAGTACAGAGGTCTTTTAAAATAATTTCATCTACAAATAATTTTCATTGATAATTAGAAATTTTCATGCATTAGTAATAGTAGGGAAAATCAGGGAGAGGAATTTCTCATGGAGAAGTAAATGGACTTGGTCATCTGCTAACTTGATCACTGAGGTCTTTTGGATACTGAAGAGGCTGTAGGGTTCCATAGGTTCATTGAGAGAACAGCAAGTCCTTATTTAGCTTATTCATAGAACAGCAGTTTGTGAACAAATATGAAAACAAGCAACACAGAATAAGCAGATTATACCTGGAATCAGTCCAGGAAAAAAGATAAACCATGAAACATTACAAGTGTACCTCAAAAAAAAGAGTATTTCTCAATCTGCAGGTACTACAACTCAGACTTCACTCATCCACTGTACTGGATGCCTGTCCAAGCCAAGCACATGAAGCTTCTGTTGATCCTGGAATTGCAGCAGAAAAATAAGTTATTTACAGAATATTTTCTCTCCAGAGATTTATAAAAATTAACTTCAGATATACATCGGGGAATTTTCCTTTACGTGGTAAAGTGTGCAGACAGCCTGAAGTGGTCCATGAAGAAAATGAAGAGTTGTACTTCAGATGGGATAGCATTAAGTGTCATGTAATTTCTGGAGAATAAATGACAGAGAAAATGTTCAGAAAGTCTGGGAAGGCTGACAACAGGGAAAGCAATGGTGGAAACAGTAGGACAGGTGATGCATAACCAACATTCAAGGGAATCAATGCTTCTTAAAAACCTGTACTACCTTCCTCCTCTCTGTCACAGAGCTTTGTTCCTAAATTTGGAGCAGCATTGCTTGACACATAGCAGTAATGTAAATTACTGATACTTCTTTCTACCTGGCTGCTTGATACAGATTTTACAGAGGATGAAGCTAAAAATCTCACCAGGGAGAAATTGTTACATTTTTTTTTTCTCCAAAATGTAACATATTCAGAACTCAGGAACTGAATGTGAAAAAGAAATGCACACTTCCCTGTAGGTCCCCTGTCCTGTGGTTACCATTAGTAAGGATCCACTGAGAATAAGCTGTTGAATTAGAAGGATGAATGTTCACTTAATAAGAAAATGATGTAATTTTAGTAGTATGGCAATATCTTCATGTTGTTGCAGATATGAGAGTATATGTCAGAGTTTCTTCATCAGTCATCTTCTAAAGGATTTAAATTTAATGTGTGATTAAACTAAAGCAAAAAGTTGCTTTATGACAAACTTTATTCTAAAACTTCCGGAACTGATTGATTTGATTCCAATGGAGAAATATAAGATGTATATTAATATTAAAGAATAAATAAGAATCCAGAGCTCAGCAGGGCTTTTTCCCACTTCCTTCCATCTTTAGATTTTTAAATATCTAAATAATATCAGTATTAATCCAATAACCATAAAAATTGTTCAGAGCACCAAGTGACTATGTTAAGCACTAGTTTTCATGCACTGGTTAACCCTGGGGAGACTCAACTCTGAAAAATTATGAAGGAATTTGGTATAATTTGTACACATATATCTAAACTCTTAATAAGTGGTCATGAGCAGGGATTTAGGTATTTAAATTAAAGCAAATTGCAATCAAATTTCTAATCTGTATTTAATTACATCTTAAATATTACATCCGCAAACCCACAGTCCGAATTTAAATTGAGAATGAGTGTTTTCAGCAGTTTGGAAGATAGAATAAGATTCACTATTCACTACTCTAAGTATCTAGTCTAGCCAGATCCTGGAGAGAGTAACCATTTAAAGTAATTTTAAATAATTAGGGAGGCAGTTATATGTGTGTCATGCCAGGGAAAGAATCCCAGTGACAACAGTGGGTTTCTGACAGGGTTAAATCACTAATAAGTATCAAAAAATGTACACTTAGGTTACAGAGAATTCATCAGTAAAGCCAAACAAAAGCGAAACTGCTTCATGGCTTAACCTTAATTTGCAAAATTTCAAACAATGACAAATGAGCTGAGCACAGTTCTGTGGCCAGACTACACCACAAAGGATCACACCACAAATCTGAGAGCCTGAGGTTCCAGCAGTCTCTACTGGCTACCTATACTCTACATAATGAAGACTAATCACAATTAATAATAATAATAATTCCAGGATTTGGAAAGGACTGTTGTCAAAACAACTCAGTATTTTTTTTATTTTCACTGGATCTCAGTATAGAGTTCCTAAGAAGGACATGTTCCACATGAAGGACAGGAAAGTTCTGATGATCGCTGATTGGACAAAGCAGTAAATCATACGTCACATGTCTGGAGATCATCAATGCTGCTTTGAACCAGATCTCAGGAGCACCAGATATCAGTAGTGAATCCAAATCTATACACAAATACATGGTGTCTATATATAAATATTCTGTACATACTATAAATATTTATATATGTATTTTGTATATATTGTTTCACTATATTTCATACATATTTCATACATGCACACATGAGCACACTGCCTCATCTTGAACACTTTATGCACTACATATACATAGAATAAATACTGAATATCAATTCAGCAGGATTCTGTCACATCCACAGGAATAAGGAGATGTGTGGGCTACAAGCAGCCATTATTTTCTCCAACAGCTTCTGTCATTCCTGTCATTTTTTTTCCTTCAGCTTTTAAGAAACAGTTTGAGATCCCTTCGAGGAGGACACTTTGAGGACAGAGAATTAGGAAGAGGGTTTTTTGCAAGTGTTACCTGGCAAACATAGGTTTGCAATGAAGAAAGGAATAGAATATTCAGTAGATGCTCAGAGTCAAGAGCAATGGAGTGAGGCTACAGAACTGGGAAGGAAATGTTCCTCGAAATTTTGTGTTGAATTAGCCCTGACACTGGAGGGGTAGGTCACCAACAAGAAAATTATTGGAGCAAGGGAGAGAAAAACCAGCATTAATTATGAAGATGCTCTAGGACTACATGCAGTCCAGGACCGGTAAGCTGATTTTGGTTCAGAAATTAGCTTTAGGACATGAATAATAAGGCAGCAGGATTTTTAGATTAAGAAAATGCCTTAGGCTGATTTAGACAGATCATCTGTCTATTTAATGCTTTATTAAAAACTTTATCCTCTTCAAGTCCTTACTGCCAATTAGTGTCAATTAACATAAATTTAATCAGCCTTACTCTGCTCCCAGTACAATGCCGTAAAAGCGGTGTAGTTCTAGCAATTCCAGTGTGATTTATACCAGCATAAATGGGGAAAGAATGAGCCTTAATAGGTGTGCATTTAAGTGTATGTTCTTAAAACACAGTTTGTAATGTGCCCCAGCCCAGGTAACTAAATTCCTGTGGGGCACATTTGTGATCATAAGCTAGACTTTAAGTTAATCCAAACAATTAGCTTCTCTGGCAGAGCCTTGCAGGCAACTCTGAAGAGGTAATATTATAGCAGCTTTAATTATGAGTAAACTAGATCAAGAATTGCATTAGTAATTTTGAACATAACTTAGTTTGTTTAAAGTATCCGACCATGTTTCATAAAATATAAGAAAACAGAAATCAGCGTGGTTATTAAAATAGTGGTGCTGGCATGACAAGTGTTGCCTGACTGGAGATTTGGAAGATGAGGTGCTTACAAAGTAGATAATCACAAAATCTAAATTTTTATACTGGAGGATAGAAATGAAAAAGAATATCATTAGAAAACCTTAGTAAACTTCAATTACCTGCTTTCAATAAAAATATATTTGATTCACAAATTTAAAGGGGATGTCTAAAGAGTAAAATCCTTTATTTTAAACACCTATTTTAGCAAATCTCATTTCATATAAAATTCTTTGTCTTTTTCATATAGTTCTCAGAATATGACAAGGCCTGCATGAAATGTACTACAGAATTAAGGTTCAATTAGCAAAAATCCAGCCCTAAAAGATGTTACCTTTTTCATAACAAATCTGTGAAAAAGGTATCTTAAAATCCCAGAGAATGAGCAACATAAATTCATACACCTATATAAAAACATACATAAAATAAATGTATCTAAAAGAATGATAAACTATGAAAAATACACAAAGCAAGAAAGTGGTTGCAACAATCAGGCATTCAAAACTAGGAACAACAAGGAATGAACTGTCCTATGACACTGAAGATTTGCAGTCTCTGAAAAGGCAGTTTCATACAGCTTTTGGGTAAATATATACGTGTATTTACACACACATATCAAACTGGCACCTGTTGAGTGACATTTAAGAGAACTAAACTGCTTTCAGTATGTCTTCTCCACCCTTCATTGCAGCAGCTGGAAGCTGTATTATGAGCGGGATGATGTCAGAAAGGCTGATGGCATGGGTAAAGCTTCCTTCAAAGTATGTGTGCAATGCTGGGCAAAGCAATTCAAATCAAACTTTTTTTTTTTCTTTCCCATAGGTATTCACAAACTGTGTGCTTAAATAAACACTTTGGGTCATCTTGATATAATCTAAAAAGCCAATTACAATTTAACTCAGTGGGATGTCTGTTTTCAGAATGCAAAATACAGAGGACTCTGACATCACAAACTCTAGATGCCCCAAATAATAGGCAGGTCCTTAAAGAGTTTATGCTACCATTTCCTACATAGCTCAGAGCCTTTAAGTGCAGGTACATCCATTATTATCTTTGAAACACCTTTGTATTTTGCAAAAATTGCTAGAGAAGAGACACAGGAAAAATAAGATCCTATATCTCATGTAGTCTTTGAATCCATTTTTATGTAGAATAAGCCTGAATAATAAATGAAGCTGGTATATGACATAAATACCATAAAAGTAAATGTGACCACATCCTCAGTGTTGTGTACTGTGAACATAAAATCAAAACAAATATGACAGAACAAGTGTCATTCTTCCAACTTAGTAATTAGGATCACTTGACTTTTCAGCCTTGGCACGTCTTTACCTAATTCTGAAAGTATTAACTTCTCAATAAACTAAATCTGATTAAACCAGAGAAATTAACAACCTATCTTCTTTATTGAAGGCTCAGAGCCTCACAAACAAGAGATTATTCTGACCTTGGTAGATGGGAGCATAGCCGCTGTCAGCAGAGGGAAGAGACAAATAGTTTATTATAGAAATAATTTTTTTGCACAAAAAAGAAATGTGAAGATTCTGTAATTCCTGTATTAATCCCTAGATTGGGATAAGTCTATAGTCACCCCCATTTTTTCCTCATGGGAAAACTGGTGGAAGCAATAAATTCAAAAACTCCAGGCTCTTTCCAGCACTCTTCCTTAATAAAACACACAATAAATCGAAGAAAATTTCTTGGAAAGATTCTGAAGGAACTTTCCTTGACGGCCCTACAGTTTTGAAGAAAATAAAAATATTTCACATGCGGTTTCACTGAAGCCTTATTTAGATACCTAAAACTTATATTCTTCTTGAGGGACAAAACTTTCCTGAGAGGATTATCTGAAACAATTAGAGCAAAAAAGTTTC
>VXBU01002651.1:420978-514312 GCA_013400315.1 Bombycilla garrulus | reverse complement strand
AATTTAAACTGGCAGGACCACTAGTCCTAGCTATAGTGACCAAATTTTGCAAAAAGGTCTACTCCCATTCAAAAGCATAAATGAAAGATTCAAGTTCCAAGAATTACCTAGAATCCATCAACGTTTTATGGCTGCCGCACTCAAATATTTGACAGTGAGTGCCTTGGGATGACGGGATTCTTTTGTTGGCTGGATAAAACTAAGAAGAAAATAAATTAATTTAAATTTACACAGCTGTAACAGAGTAAAGAGAAACAAGATTATGGCCTTTCAAAGAAAGAATGAAATTAAATACAGTCTGAGACAGGCACCTGAAGAGTGCATAGAAAAAGCGGTTGTTTAGCAACACTAATGGAAAAATATTAGATGGCTAAAAAAAGAGACCAGGCTTGCGAAAGAACTGGCCAAGTTACAAAAGCAGTGCAGACATTCCAATGATTGCTTGGGTTATGGCCTCACATCCTTAAGGTGTTGCTAAGTGATTTTCTTTTTCTGACGTCGTGATTTGAAAAGGACAAAATATTTTAAGTACTCTCATGAATTACAAATAGTTTAGCCTTAATCAAGCTGTCCTGCATGCAAAATACTTCCCTCTGGTTCAGCCATAAAAAGAAAAAAAAAGAAGCTGATATAGTGAAAAACAGAGAAAGATCACTCCCTGTAATTTCTCCCTTGTCCAGAGACAAGTAGTCTTTATTAGTATTCAGCTTATTTTCAAGGATATTTTATTAAGATACTTGTTTTCTTTTGGACTCTAATACTTTAGGGGATCATAAAAATAACTACTTCAAGTACTAATGCTTTATTACTTATGTAAGAATGCTTTCAATATATTTTGTCATCAGTTTATTGCTTTAGTAAAAATCATAACTTCAGTGTAGTAAAACAGAAAAAGCATTTCACCTTTTAACCTCTGATTGAAAATATCGATTAAAAATTGTTTAATATAAAATCAAGTTTTGCTTTTTTTTTGTTTTCTTCTGTCTAAACATCAAATTTTGGGGGTTTTTTTTGGTGGTTTTTGTTTAGTTTTTTGGTTTTTTAGTAATTCTTATTAATCTTCCCCCGAAAAGCCTAGTAATCTGTTTTCTAATAGGTTTATGGAACAGTGGGCAAGCATGAAAAACCTGGCAGTCTTTGTACGAGTCTCAAACCTTCATGAGCTTGACAGCAAAATTTCCAAGTGGAAACCCTTGTTTATTGCCTTCATTCTGTGTGGCCTTGGCAGCTGCACAGCTCAGGAAGGTTTCATAAAGTAGAGCAATCAGAATATTTTTGGAATGCAATTGATACCATTATTAAAAGCTTGCTAGGTCTGTTTTCTGTACCCACTGCCAAATCAATTTGTAGTAGAGTCATGACTGTAACCAATTTCTTACAGTTAACAACTAATCCTGAATGCATCAGAACAACACAGCCCATTAAATTCCTAATTATACATATGTACATACATTTAAATAGGCCTGGATGTAGCCCATATTTTCACTCTATTGAAGCAGGAGGAAAACACTGAGTAATGTTAAAGACTGTGCATGAGCCCTGCTCACAGGTTTGCAGGATTAGTTTAGAAAGCTTGAAATGTTTCTTCTTTTACGGCCTCTGATCCTCACATCCATTTTTATTAAATATGCAGCTCTGTCAAGCCTCTGACATGCAGCTCAGGTAGACACATTATAAAAATCACAGGGTGAAATCAGGACTCCTTGGCTACCTGACTACAACAAATATGGGAACTGACTATTTTAGACATGTGCCTATTGCCTTCCCTTACAGAGGACTGCTGACCTGGATAAACACCAGGATTGCATGCCAGAGAGCATCAGGGTTTACAACCAAAGCAGAAAAAAATATATTTCTTATGAAAAAAAATGCTCTGAGTTGTAGTATTCTGATGGCAATCTTGGAAGTGTTTCTTTTAGACTATAGTCATATTAAAAAAAGAAAAAAAAAACCAAACAAGCAAAACTTTACTCTTCCCTCACACAAGCATCCAGCTTATGTTTACTTACTTCTGTATTTACATATATCCCATTCTCCTTGTTTCTGTGATAAAACTTTAATAGCCAATAAATTATAAATCAGATTTATGTATAATTTATTATTTTAAATACATATTTTATCTTCAAGCTTTTTAAAGAGGAAACTATTTCATCTTTTTTTCCTTTAAGGTCTCAGTAGTTTGAAACATTCATGAATAAAGCATGTTTCAAGCTGCATTTACATTTTTATAGCGTGTGCTGTAACAGTATAGATTTTGTTTTCTACACGCACACTTTTAGGTCAACACGATTGTCTTAAGAGCAAACCTTACAGAAATCTCTGGGATTTCATAAGCATTCTTTTTTGTTATTTCCCAGCACCTTGGACACCTCCCTAATGTGGTCACCCTTTGGTTAGAAAGTTGTAATGCTTTGTAGATGCCCTAACACACCTGTGCCGGTACCTCTCAGATATTTCCTGTGCTTATTTCTATATCAGAGCCTGGAAGGATTTAGCTGTTTTGAAACAGACAAGTCTTATTTCTACTACAGAGTAATTCAGAGCTCTCTTGGAGATGGATTAGTTTATCAAGTAAGTTTAGTTAATTCCTACAGTTAAAAGGCCACATTAGGGTTTCAGTCACTACAAAATGAAAGTAATTTCTTTATTTTAAAATTGTGGACCTACACAGATGCATTTTAGATTAGAATCTGATTATTTTTCATCTTACATCTGCCACACATCTCTCAGAGCAAAATGCAGGTAGTCTATTGAAATTAATCTGCCCTGGGAAATGTACCATATAGCTTTTTTTTTTTTTTTTTCCTTTCAATAAAGACAAAGCCCTACAGGCACTGGTTTGATTCAAATCCCTTTTAACTTTCCTAAAAGCATAGCGCCATCCAGGTTACCCTGGAACTCAGCTATGGCTTTGTGTCAGGACTGAAGTTTTCCCTGCATGAAATTTCATCTTATAAACAATTCTATCTTTTCATGTACTTTCTCCCCAAATTTCAAAGTATTTGAACAATATAAAAAGTATACTGAAGATATGCATTTATGGAGAATTTAGCCTGTAATACAGAGAGACAGACAAAGATGAGATAATAATTTACTATTATTAACAAGTAATATCTAATCTTTGTAGTGATATTTTTGCCAGAACTTTACAATGAGGCAAGTATTTTATCCTCTTCTAGGAATATACACAATAAAAGACAAAAAGCTTTGAGAAAAGAAAATGCATAAAGAATGAATGGATTATATTGCAAGAATAGAAAAAATTTTAAAGACATTGTCAAGTTGTTTTGCAATTCTCCCACAAAATTAGGTCGCTCTCTAGTGCCATAATGTCTCATACTGTCTATGCAAAAAGGAACATAAAAAGATATTTTAAAAACTTTCTTTTTCCTTTAAAAAAACTTAAACATGTTCTTTTATCCATTGTTAAAATAATGCATGTTTTCTCATATTTGTTAACTGAAGCATCAAATTACTAGCACAATTCATTTTTGATGAGTCACTGCACACAGTGTGAAGTGGCAAACATGAAAATATTCTCAGAACTAAAATTACAATTTGCATTCTCAGGGCAAGCGTTCTGCAGCTAATTCATATCGTGGGTACTGAAAAAAACCACTCACCAAACTCCCCATAGCTTGGGCAAACTATTCCCATCTTTGAAGCAGCTTCAGTCAGCCAAAAGTGTCTGGAATGCATTTGCAGTCTGTTTGAGAAAAGAGGATTCAAAACAAGCTCTGACTCAAATCCTGTGGTTAAATAACTGAGTTCATTTGTTGCAAGCTCTCTGGAAAAGGTGCAGTGATTAAAAGCAAGGCTGTGCTAGTATGCTGTGGTGCACAGAACTTTGAAGACTCACAACGGGTGACAGAGATTTTGGCACAAGCTCTGCTTCAGGGATCAACTACTTTCTTCACATTCTTGCACTGCACCACTTTTGGAATTTACCATGTCGGGTCTTTTCTTGGTTATGTTTGGTTTCTGTTTTAACCATCCCTTCCCTTTTATGACAAGAGTATTGTCTAGTGGGAAGAGAGCTCTCAAGAAGATAATCTTTATCCTTCAACTCATTCTCCCTTACTGACTTCTCCCTGAAGTCAGAAATGAGATTTGTCATTTCTCCTGTTTTCTCCCCACTTTTCTTTCCTTCAGATTATTCTTCACAGTCAGTGAAAACAAAGCAGCAAAGTCAGAAAGAATGCAACTTTTGAAAAGAAAAGTAGGTTGGAGTAGGATTTGCTCATTAGCAAATTATCCAGAGGACTCAAATATTTCTAAACACAAAAGGTCATCACAGCTGTAAGGCAACAAACCCAGGTTAGCACAGCCAGCCAAAACAGACCTTTGGGGTTTCCTTTTCAGCCTTGTCACCTGCAAGAGAAAATGATTTCCCTTATTTTGCTGGACAGACAGGAGGCAAACAGCACATGCCATTGCATGCTGATCTGAAAAAAGCAAAACTGACAAATCCTGGAGGAGGAAACTGCTATTATAAAGCCAGGCACGACTGCTAATGGTACCTTGACTTCCTCAGCTTATACCTGCTGCTGCTGCTGCTCAACAGCCCCTGAGGCCCAAATGACATTACTCTGGATTCTAAGACAAGCCAAGAAAGAGAATTATAATTTTATCATAAAAAAGTAAAAATAAGAAGAGACTCCTACAGAAGGATCACCACCATTGCAGGTTTTGTGCCGTGTTAAAGAAGCAGAGAAAGGCGAGTGCTTTAAACTCAGGATGCTTCTTGCAAGTAGCAACAATACTATTCATGACAGCTAGACAAAGAAATAAAAATTTGACAGGGCTGAAAAATCAAAAATTAAATTTAATAGTGATCCCTGGCATCTTCCCCTTTTTAATCAGTTATAAAAATAATAATTATTATTTAAATACATATTATTTTTCCCTCCATGAGAATAAAACAAAATCTGGAAACTGAAATTGCTTTCCAGTTCCCTTTAAAGCACTGCAAAAATGCCACTAATTCTGAAGGGCACTTTGTAGACTAAATCTATGTATGTATATATACATATATACATACACAGCCATTCACACAAATACAAGTTCATAAAGTGGAAGAATCCATTGTAGCAGTCCCCTCTTCAGAATAGAAAGACTGTTTTAAGAAATCTGGACAATTTGAGAAAAGCAAATTTAAAAAAAATGGTACGTTAGAGTTTGTGTTTTTAAAATTTATCCTTTTTTGTCACAGAGTGATTTTGTTTTGAGGAAGAGAGAGAACTTCTCCAAAGTTTAAGAGTATGTCTGTACAAGCATCCTAAATTTCTAAGGCTCTGCCTGGGCTGGTTTTAGATTAAAAATCCAAGCTGGCCTTGTAACTGTAACTTGCAATATATCACTGTGAAAGAGAAGCATTAAAAGCACAGCCATGCAAGTTAAGATTGGCATGTTTAGACTTCCTCTTGATCTCAAGGGTTCGAGGAACAGACCTGAAGCATTAATATTCTGTCTGTGAATGTGAAAAGCTCAGTTTTTGCTGAATTCACAAAATTAACCCAGCAATTTTACAGAAGAGTTTGATATAGCTTAAAGGCCTTGTGTGAGTTTTCACCAGCAGAGGAGGTGCTGCTCAGTCAACAGTAGCCCAAACTGAACAGTTTCTTTTATGATTTGCAAATTTAAAAAAAAGAGATGCTGAAGTTTCACAAAATGTAATATTCAAACTCTACAAATATAACAGTTGGAACAGAAATGCTGAAAATTATATGCAACCAAACTGTTTCTGCAAAACACATACCAAAGTAAAAACTGGCTTCTCTCACTCTAAACCTCACCAAGCCAGTTGCTGTAAATTTATATCAAATTGTCCAAATTAAAAGGAATTTAGCACAGAGTAATTTTACTGTTTCTCTCCCCAATTATTTTCATGATGTTATGTATAGATAATAAAGTGGAAAAGGAGTGGCTCTGGTGTCTGTATCTTTACATACATTTTAATGCACTCATACTTTCTGTACCACACCATAACAAAATCAGAGAATTATTTTAGAAATAGAGTGCTGCTTTTAGACTGCTTTGGTCTTAGTACCTCTACTCAATGAAAATGGGTAAAGTTCAACCCATCTACTGTCTACTTGATTAAACTGAGAAATTATGAACAATATTTTAAAAAACCCTCTGCTTTTAAAATAATGCAAAAGCACAAAGTCCTCATTATCACTCAGTTATTTCTGGCTTGCAAAATCTGGTGAAAAAAAATGGATCTGTCACATGAAAATTGGTTGCTGTAAGTGAACTGTGATAGGTTTATACTATGCTCTTAGTTTTTTCTGATCTCTAAACCCTTCTGTGTATTGGAACTTATTTGGTAATGGTGGTTTTTTGCTTGTTTGTGGAATTTTTTGTTTGGTTTTGGTGGTTTTGTTTGGGGCCTTCTGGACATATTTTTTTTTAGTTGTACTTCAAGAAGGAGAGCCAGAGGGCTTTCACATATGTTTTCTGTGTTTTAGTTTTTAGAAGAAATTGGCTTCTCTTCCTTAGCAGCCCATCTCAGTACTACTATCATCAAAGAAAAATTTAATGATTTTTAGAAATTGAAAGTATTAATAAGGCAGAAGCTGGAATCTTGAAAGATTAAACAAATGTAGGGATGAAGGAATAAGTTTACTGGAGAGCTTTCTGCTTTCATTCTTTTCCTCAACTGAGAGTCAATGTGATGCATTCTCACTGAGAGGTGAGAATGCAAATATTTTTTTGGCAGGAAAATAGAGTTCTATATATAATTTTTATGCCATTATTCTGTGATTAGTGCAGGTGGTTATAGCTGTTATTGTGATTATCAAATTATTCACCTAGAAGTTTGGATGGAGAATGACACTTCTTATCTACTGTTTACCACAGTTTTATGTTCACGACATTTCTTATAAATTACATTACTTGGAGCTTTTTAATTGATATTCATTGTGGCTATAGTAATGCCTTACCATATTAAAAAAAAAAGCAAGCCCAGACTCACAAAGGCAAATAGGAAGGCTCCTGATAATTGTAATTAAACAAGTTCATTTCTTCCAAGATTTGCTCAGGCTGTTTTAGCAGTCCAGTAATACCTGATTGCCATTTTCATTTATTGCAAAAAAAGCCCAATAATTTCTGTGAAGTAAAAGTAGTCATTTACACTAGGAAAGTATTTCTTGACTATACTCTAAGGAAGTAATCGCTCCAACAGCCAGCCCCACAATCTTCAGAAGTAGACTAGCCCTCCCAAAGTCATTACCCTTATAAATAAATTCTAAAAAATAAGCCAACATCCATCTATAATAAAAGAAAAAGAAAAAAAAGTCTTCATATTTCAACACAAAAATCCCTTCCATGCCAATGGGGATTTGCAGAAGAGAATATTCAATAAACCAGTGATGGGGACCAAAATACTTTTATTCTATGACTTCAGAAGAACCAAAAGAATTAACTCTTCCTTAAGCTATAATACATTTCAAAATACAGAAAGTATTAAGACAGTATTTCTCACAGCTACATACTGTCGGGGAAACTCCCCTATTGGAACATCCAGGAGCCACTCTGGCAGCCACATCCTCACCAGCTGAGGTGGGGCTGAGGCCACACAGCTGCACCCACACATTTGGATCAGATTTTGTCACCAGCTCTGCACCAGTTGTCCCACAGCAGTCTCAGACATCCAGATCCTTAAAATAATTTAATCTTGGTGCAATTAATAAATAAATAAGTAAGTAGTAAATAAAAAAGTAACAGCCTCAGTTGGTGCTTACAAGGAGAACCAAGAACAAAAGAACCCTTGGGCTTTTATATCTTCAGAGTTTAAGTGTGGGAAAATCTGGAACCATCAGCTCCTGCTGTGTCTCCCAGTGTCCCTCACCTGGCTGTGCCAAAAATCCCTGTGTCCTTTGTTGTGCAAAGGGCCAGCACCAGTTCACAGCCTCTTGTCCCAACCTGCAGCTCCATCTGCAGCTGTACCCCCGAGCTACCACACAGGATGTGTTTCTCCACTCTGAATGCCATCCCCAAACACATCCACCAAATCCCCAAACCAATAAGAATGCCTCTAATAAAAGGCAAGTAGATGAAGAGAACTAAACAATCAAAATACTTGCCAAGACCTGGCCCTACCATGTGAACATCTTGTTCCCATCCCACAGGCTGCATTCCCAGGAGGATCTGAGAGCTTGGCAGTGCCTTGAGGGGACCAGGCTGTGCCTGATCCCCGCTTCCCACCCCAGCCCAGCCTGGCTCGCCTGGCTCTCCTGGCTCATGGCTGAGGGAATGGTTTGGTCAGGAAGGAAGGGCCCTGCACTGCCCCATGGCCCTCCAAACCAACCCCAGACAGGATGCATCCTGTAAGGTGGTTCTGGAGGACAGTCTGGCGTCAGGGCCCTTGTCACACAGACCCAGAGCTGAACAAAAGCCAAGACATGAACCATACTGAACAGGATTTGCCATTCTCTGTGCTGACAGGCAGCCGTGGTCAGGACCACAGGTCACAACACAATGTGGTTTAACCACATTCAGGCTGGGGGGAAGCCCAGAGTGAAGATGAGTGTAATAGCAGTCAATAGCATTAAACACAGCACAGAGGTCTACCCGAAGATGTATGGATGCCATTGGCTGTCTTATCTAAGGACAGATGAAAGTAATTCAGCAAAACAACAACTTTTGCTTCAGTATTATGCCCTAGGTTGCCAGCAGATGACAGCAGGGCCTGGTGGCTTCCTCAGTAGCTTCTAATCATGAAATACAATAAGTGAAGTAGGGCAGCAGCGAGGAAAGAAACCAACAAAAATCAAACCACACGACACACTGAGGCACTTACCTTCCCAAGGAATGAATTGAAAATAAAGAACAGAGAGTTAGATTCCAGTTTTTATTTTCAGTGAAGTGTTTTTTGTTTGCCTTGAATAAACCCTTTCTTGCTAGATTTGAGTGCTGAGGAGAGTGAAGTCAATCTTGGAAACTGAAGTCTTTTATGTACACACCATGGGATAAAAAACTACTGCTGGGTGGGTGAACCGAAGCTGTACTAGCCCATTGAGGAGAAGATTAGGAATCTGAAATCAAAAGACTCTTTCATCATTCTGTATTTGCCTTCTATTACTTTTCCATGGTTGTTAGAACTTTAAAAAGATGAGAGTAAGTTTAGTATGATTTTTCCAGCATATGATTACTAGCAAAGCAGTTATTTTTAAATTTATTGTAATGTCTGTGCCAACTTTGTTTTGGTGCTGACATAGAATAATATGTATTCTGTGTCATTACTGGGACACTCTCGAGTGGTGAGGTTCCCTGTCACATCTAATTCTGGGCCTGGAGGAGTCCATATGAAATGGATAAAGAATGGAGTGATCCCAGCAAAATTCACTTTAGCTATGACATAAACAAAATGCAAAATCAATGCTGTATGTAATCTTTTGAGAATTCTTTCTGTTGTGGTAAAAGCATGATGGTATATAGTAAATTAGATTGATTTGTTGTTCAAGGCAGTTCAAAGCTCTGTTTTTGTTGTATAGTACTTTTGAATTCTGCTATGTGTGAGGATTAAGTAGCAGGAATTAATTAAAAATAATTTCAAACAACAAATCTTGGAGGTTTTCTGAATATGGTAGATGGTCTCAAGACAGGCTTGCTACAGCAGCCATATTTGCAAGCTGTGAGTAATGTTTACCATCAGTGTTTCAGAATGACTGGTGATTTGTTTATCTATAGGCAACTAATCAGCAGTTTGCAAAGTAAAAAAGCCCCTCTTGAGTTGCATATTTTTCTCCTTTTTCTGTCTAACTTATCCTATCTTTTTTACTATGGTAATTCATTTCTACTCTAGAGGACCACAAAATACTGCTTTAGGTGAACAACTCAATTCACCTAGGCCCTGACTTAGAGCAGGCCATCCGTGACAACCCTAATAAATTGTGCATGAAATTGATTTAATCTATATTTGAGACATAATTTGTCCTGCAGAAAGTTGTGTGTGCAGTTCACTCATGGCTTTATTTCATTTGCTGTTTTGCAGCTTGCATTGCTGTATATTTACCAAAATAATTTCTGTTTTCCTGTCAGAAAAAAAACCAAAACAAACAAAAACCTACCACTTCCTTCTGAGATTGTTTTCTGATCACTTTTACTGAGGGCAGAAAAAATAGCTGAACTGAGAGGTCTTTTGTAATTCTTTCCATACCAACCTCTCTAGCACCTGAAATGTCCTCCACTTACAATTTTGCTCCCTCCATAAAACATACTCAGAAGGGCACTCTGTTGGTCTCAAATGAAATTCACTATTGCCAACAAGAATGTCCCTATTAGTTGTAGCTGGTGCTAGTTCTTGACTTTTTTTGCCACTGTATACTTGGTATAGAACTAAAATAACAAAAATAAAAATAACATGAGAGAGGAGAGTATCTAAGGATTTTATAGTCTGCTAATCCTGAAATTTAAAATATTTAAAATGCAGGCACACTCACACATATAAAAATTATTTTTTTAAATCTGAATCACTAACTAACTTTTGCTACCATGGACAGAAAGCAATCCATGTATTTGACTAAAGAAGCTGCAAACCAATATACAACAGTGTGATGGTTTTGCACTAATTTATTTTTCAGTAAGGAAGGAAAGGAATTGATAATATAAGTAATCAGAAAATAGACTAAATCAGAAGTCCTGTAAAACTCCAGACAAATGTTAAAAAAATCCTTATATTTGATGTGACACCACACAGACAACATGCTAATAAAGAAAAAGTAACTTCCACCATAGGAAATGATGAATAAAACTGCAAAGCTCTTGTCACACAGGAAATGAGACTAGCTGGTAACATCTCCAGACCATTCTTTCAAGTGCTTATTTTTTTTTAAGAGTACAATGAAATTGTAATGGGATGTATTTCCTTTTGAAGCAAAATTCTTAAGATACTGACTCTGAGCCTTGTATAACGTGAGCTTCCACACATCATCTCTATTTCAATGTGTTCATGAGAGATCCTCTGCTAAGGTCTCATAGATCCTCACAGCTCTTATTTGCAGGCAATTAAAGGACAAATCATATATTTTGGCAGTACAGAAAACCTGGTACAACTGCTAACCAAGGCACATAGAGAGGTTAAATCAATTCCCGGTTCAGTTGCATTCCATATACTTTAGATCAGTTATCATAGAAACACCAATAGATAAATAAAACATTACTGGTTGGATGCTTTTGTAATCACAAGCCTTGCTTAAATCTCCTTTGAGATTTGGCCAAAGACATATTAATGTAAAATATGTATCTCAAATGAAGACATATTTGATTCCTAAATTTTTTAATTTAAGAAATCCTTCTCTAAATGTACTGTTTTATTGGGAATTATTTGCTTAAACAAATCTAATAACTTCACCATTTTCTCCCATTTTCTAAATTAAGTTATAGTAATGTATGAAAATACAGAGTGTAAAACTTTATTGTTACTGGGGTTTGGATTTCCCTTGATTTTCCTTTAATGCCTTTTTAATGTGTGTATTAAGCACATGTATCTGCACACGCATACATATATAAGTATAAATATAAGCATTAAAATATACATTTAAGCATCAAAATAAAAAGCTGAACCTTTGTGTTAACCAGTAAACCTTGTTTTCCTATGCTATTTGCTTCAGGTTCAGGACATGGGATACAGACAGGATATATCCCAAATTTTAATTCAGGTTTAAATAAAAATACCATTCTGGCTTTGCAGTTAAGTTCCAATTTGATTCCAATTCAGTTACAGACCCTCAGTTACAGGTATTTATTCTCTACATCCCACCAGCATCTATGCTCAGCCACTTCCCAGGAAGCTGGGATTTGGAAACTATTGTTGTTGCTCTGGAAGACAAATGTCATAATATTGAACAACACCCATTCTCCTGTTTTCCCTTGAGTTTGGATCAGCTCTCCTGGCCAGGTCCCCTCCCCAGAACCTGCCCACCCAAAGCCCACCAGAGAGGTGGGATGGAGAGCAAGTGTCTCCAGCAGCACCAAACATTGGCGTATTACCAACACCTTTCCAGTGCCAAAGCAAAGCTCAGCACCATGAGTGCTGCTACGGGCAAAAATTAACTCCATCTCAGCCAGAACCGACACAGCTTGAAATGTACTTTCCACTCTGAAATATATGGTTGGGTTCACAGCTTTCAATTTGAAGCAAAAAAGGTTCACTAAGCTTTCATGAAGCTGCTAGCAGAGCTGAGTTGAAAATGGTGCTTACTTACTTTTGTTGGCACCTGTCTGCAGCTGAATCTTGGAACACAACAAATCCCTGAAACTTGCAGCAGCAGAAAAAAAAGTGACAAGGGAGTTCTAAAGACAAGCATTAAATATTATCTGATACATATTTGCAAATGATTCTTCTGAGTTAATCCATGTGGCAAATGCTGATGTACTACCTTTAAAGTTCCTCATGAATGCATTTTTTAATCTAAAGTAAAATCTCACACCAGTAAAGCTCTTATTTAGAGCATGAGAAAGTTTCTCTTTGTACTAAAATAAAACTCATAGCCTTCCCCAAGAAACATTACCTCAAGAAATATTCATTTCTAAGAGACGGTGCAGGAGCCGCTACGGAGTTTTCTGGCTGTTTCAAGGTTGTGACAGTGTTCAGATGTTGCAATGGTTCTGCATTGTGTTCCAACAGCTGAATATGTTGGAACTTACCCTACATGAAAGGTAGAGCTGTTATTCAAGCTGCAGTATCTTATTCTGCTGACATAAATAAATAAATCTTACAGTATATGTCTATTTTCCAGCTTTCCTTCAGACTACTTTTATTCCAAACACAATGAGGCAGACTTCAAGCAATGAAGGTGAGAGTGTTGTTGCTTCAGGTCATGAGAGGCACATGTATCTCTCAGACCCACTGTCATTACAGCACACACTCTTTTGGCTCCTTGTGTTTGATGCTCTTTTTTTTGTTGTTAAAATGGCTACCTTCTGGTAAGCTTACAATTCTGGAAGGGTGTTTGCAGGTTTTTTTTATCTGACTTTTTTCTTCTGTCTTAACATTTATTTTTCAGCCCTTTCATGCCTCAGTATGTTGCCCCTTTTTTTCCCCTGAGTTTCTATGCCTGCATACTTTGAGAGCAGTAGGTTTTATTTTTTTTTTTACTTCGGATCTTTTTATTTTAGTGAGTGCTTCTCACTTCCCACACACTTTCAATTTTTATTGATTGTGCTCTTTTTGTTACCCGTATTTTCACCACCCCAAAGCACCTTCCCCCCCTTACTACCACTCATCAGCAAAACAAAACAGTATCTTTCTGACCAAATTAGTGAATACACCAAATAATACAGGTGAGAGAAACTTATGCTACATTACATCAGTTCCCTTGAAAATAGGAACTGGTAAGAAACTTTAAGGGAAATTCTGGGTTAGAGAAAAGATTCAGGATGGTCCTTGATAACTTCCTTATCAGTAGCTATGACAGACATACTTTAAAGCATTCTTAAAGCCTGCTAAGTAATCAAGACCGAATTGTTTTGCAAGCTGGAAAAATTCCACTTCTGGGAGTGCTGAAACAACCAATATTTCTGTCTCCCTCCTCCATAAAATAATCTGTTGCAGACTTTCGCCATTTCATCAAAATCTTCCTAGGAGAGTATCTCTAAAAAGACATATTGAAAGCTTTTCCCTGAATTTTCTGTTGAGCAGGTGGGCTGTGGGATGTTTTTTGTTTTGTAGATATATTTTGGATTGTTTGTGAAAGCTGTTTGTTACCATGCCATGTGATGGATAATTTCTCAATGTGCCATCACGACTACAGCATCTGCTCCCACCATAGTGTTTCTTCTAGTGTGAAAAGGCCTAGGAGAAATTCATCACTGCAATGTATTATTTGTGTTGATAAAAAGGATTGCAGAGTATCTCAAAAGGTAAAATGTTGATATTGTCTGCAAGAGGACACTTTTACATCTCACTACCCACATTTATCACTCTCTTTACTGATATATCTTTTTCCCTAAAGAAATCAGCATGTGTCAGTCCTCCATAACTGAGATTAAAACAATGAATAGAAATTATGTCTGCTCCCTGTGTCATCGTGCTCTGACAAAGATTCCTCAGGACCTGTTCTCCTTCATTTGGTGTAGCAGGATAACTTAAGTGTGGTAAACTTGCTTTCAAATGCTTGTGTTTATGGCACACAAGTATTAATATATTTGCAGTGATTGCTAAAAGTTATACTGCAGGTGACCATTGGGATATTGGAGCCAGGCAAC
This sequence comes from Bombycilla garrulus, assembly GCA_013400315.1. Classification (NCBI taxonomy): domain Eukaryota; kingdom Metazoa; phylum Chordata; class Aves; order Passeriformes; family Bombycillidae; genus Bombycilla; species Bombycilla garrulus. The sequence continues at coordinate 500,101 of VXBU01002651.1, read as the reverse complement.
ACCAACAGAAACGTTCGGCATTTCTTCATTTTTTACTCCTAGTGATTTTTATTTTTTTTCAGGGGGAAGTTATGGAGTTTCATCACCTCATATTTCAATTTGACATCATTCTAACATTTTTCCTGGGGCAGAGAGGAATAATATACAGAATCACTTAGGTTGGAAGGGATCTTTTGAAATCATCTAGCACAAAACTCCTTTGCTCAAGCAGGGTCAGGTAGAACAGGATGTCCGGGTGTTGCTGTCTGTGTTTTGAATACCCTCAAGGATGGAGACTTCACCACCTCTCTAGGCAGCTGTCTGACCAACCACTCAGCTGCACTTTTCTGTGCTCAGATGGAATTTCATGTGTTTTAAATTGTGTCCATTGCCTCTTGTTCTGTCACTGGGGGCCATTCAAGAGAGTCTCCCTCTCTCACATTAGTTCACTACTGCCAGATATTTACCCACATTGCTAAGATCCCCCTGAGTGTTTTCCAGACCAAAAAAATCTCAGCTCTCCATTTCTCCTTAGAATTCCAATAGACAGTTGGCCTTTCTAGAACCATTATATCTAGAATTTGTTAACAGCCCAAACAATTTTTTACTCTACTAAGAAAAAAAAAAAAAACCTAACAAAAAAAACCCCAAACAAAAAAAATAAAAAATCTGCAGATATAGACCAATCAGTTTAAAGCATTCAAATCCAAATCTTATAGCTTCATCTATAATCTTAAAAAGATATTCAGTTAATAACATTTCTTTCCATGTTACTAGATAAAGGGCAAAGTACTAGAAGAAGTCCATATAACTGCACACTGAATGACTGTTGCTGTTTTGACAGTGCTTTTACAATCAGCTTTGAATGAATTTTGGATCCTAAATTCTGTACTGACCTCCTGTAAGCAACTCTGTGCTCAGATAGAGCTTATACAGTCTTCTGAAACTGCTTTTGAAACCAGACCCACATCCTTAAGAGACTGACAGTTGTAAATACAACCTCAGGCACAACTGGAGAGAGCTTTGCAGAGCATGAGGTGTCCTGTGCACCCAACAGGGCAGCTAAATATGCCAGGAGGCATCCCCAGTCACACCATGTGCACGCTGCCTGCAGGCTGGCCACGGGCTAGCACTGCACAGCGCAGGGGGATGGCTGGGCACAGTCACACTCGCATCTCTTTCACAGGGAAACCACTCCTGGGATTCTGCACAGGCACAGGGGCTGCCAGAACCACCGCTCACAGCAAGTTCAGAATATAAATAACTACATTAGACATGAGCCATTAGGGATCTCCTCTACATTCCACAGAAGGGAAAAAAACCTCTTTGTGCTCTCACATGTAAAGCAACAAAACACAGTCGTGACAACTATCAAGATTTTATCATGAGTCTCAAGGTGTCTGATTTTCTAAAAAGCCTCAGGTCTCTGAAACAGGTATTTTATGAATGCTTTCCTTCCCTCTATCTCTCTATGTATGTATATATAGATATATAAAAGTATATATGTGTATAGATATCTATACACACATAAATGCCTATATATATGTACATGTGCACATGCACACACATATGCACATATATGTATATGCATATATTGCATTTATATTTATTTTTCCTATTTATTTATTTATTTGTTATACATGTTGGAACCCAGGGGGTTCCTATGATGCCTTTGGCCGACCCAAAGCCTGGTCAGGAGGCTTTTCAGCCTTGCCAGAGGTGTCAGGGACCCTGGAATGATACTAAAAATGCCTGTAGCTCTGATTCTAATCCATGGAACAGGTTGTCAGATTTGTATGAGGAATTTCAAGTCACGAAAACTTAGAAAAATAGTAGTTATAAGTAAAAAGAAGAGAATTTGAGTGTATGTCCAGGGGGGTTTAAAGCCTTGTACAGGGGGGTTGGAGATCTGTACAGGGGGGTCTGAGGCACAAGATGGAGAATCTTTACATGTGGCATGTTATCTTATGTTCCTCTTCATAACCTCCATCTTCTTGGTGATGCTGGCACTTTTGGATTGGTTTGACACAGATCTGGACATGGTGATGTGAGGGGCATGGATTGGTAATTAATGATAAACATTAAATAGGTAGTTATTAGTATAAAAGTTTACAGCTCACCCAGGGCGGGCACAGTGTGTTTCTGGACGCGTTCTGTGTCGACCCTGGCAGGGCAGAGAAATCTACTTTTGATAAGGAATTAATAAACTGCCTTGAGAACACGAACAAACGACTCCAGACTACTCCTTCAGCAGCACGGGCCGGAAACCTGGACTTTTCTATACATTGTGGGGTCTCCTGGGGCAAAGGAGACCTCTACAATACATATATATATATCCCCATATATATATCTAATCCCCATAGTTAAAGAAGCAAGTTTGGAAACTCATGACTCAAGGTCTGTCTTGCAGCACAAAACCAGAGGCAAAAGAAATAAAGTAAAGGTAAGATGCTTATTGCTATTTTTAAGTCTGCTGTTCTGGCAGGTCTTCTGGAACTTTTGAATGTTTGGGCTTGACAATACTGAAAACACTGCACCCTTTTTCTGTCACCACAGGATCCAATAGGCTTTCCAATTCGGAACTTGAACTAGGGAATATGTTAATTAACAATGCTGCCCTCAGTTGTTAGCTTGCTCTCAGCATATTGTGACACGTTGCAGTTCACATGCCCTTGTTTAAGCAGATTTACAGATTAATCTTTCTTTAACTAAACTAACTCTTATAAAATGGTCACATTTCTCACAGTGAAAATAATGCCAATATGATGACAAGCAAATAACAGGAAAATGGCAGAGGTGACATTTCTCCTACTCTTAGTAGCTGACAAGGTTTGTCTCAGTCACTCTATAAGGCAGCAATGACAACAATCTAATCAGATATAATCAACAAGGTCTAAAGTCGGGTGATATTTAATTCTGTACTTCCTAAAACTTAATAATAAATATTCAGAGGCCTCTTCTGAGGTTTCTTATTAAGAGTGAAAGACAAAAATCTGCCATGGTGGAAAGGGCTGAAATATGCAGAAAAAATATGGCAACAAATTTAATATATGGCAACCTTTTTTTCAGAAGATACTGGTGAAATATGTTATGAAATATTGCTGTTTTTAAATAAGCTTGCTACAAAATTGGCTGAAAGTGCATATGTTTCTAACACATCTCAGTTTATGGTATTTACTAGATTCTGTTTCAGTAATGAAGTACATTAAGACCCACTGCTTTGCAAGCCACTAAAGGAAAGATGTACTGAAGAAAATATATTCTCAATGGTGATTTCTTTAACAAAAGTAATGTTTTATGGAAAAAACTTGGCAAGTGATACCACTGATGGAATGACTGCTTTTACTAGAATAAAAATGGTTCCCAGAATGAGGTTACAGAGAGAGCTCCACTCATGGAATTCATTCACTGCAACATTTATAGAGAAACTACTGCAGCAAGCAAAGAGTAGCAAGAAGTGCACAAAGTTCTACAGTATGTCACCAGTGTGGTGAATTTTACAAAGAGATTTAAATAGTATAATCTTTACAATATTTGTATTGAGGTGAGGAGTGACCATGAAAATCTTTTGTACATGGTTTCCTGGTCACCTTATGTCAAAGTGCTTAAAAGAGTTGTCAAAATTAAAGACAGGTTATTCATTTTTTTTCTTCTAAAAAGTACAAGTGTTCCATATTTGCTGAGTTAAACAGTGTTGACAAGTGGTTTTCAGCAGGTTGTTACATAGCAGATATTTTCATTAAAAAAAACAGACTTAATGTTTCCCTTCAAGGTAAAGGTGACATCTTAACAACGAGTAAAAAAGTAACTGTTTTTCCAAAGAACCTCATGCTATGAAGAGAGCATTTGACAAGTGAGGTTTGGAAATAATTTCATTGTTAAGGGATTTTATTGCTGAAAAGAATGTGTCACTTATAAAAATTCTCATATCTGTATGCATAAAAAAACCTTGAAACAGAATTTTCTTACATGTTTAAAATTTCTCAGACAGAAAAATGTCAATGGATTTTGAAGCCATTTGTTAAAAATATAAAAATGTAGTACCTTTCAATTAAATTGCAAGAAAAACTGGATCACATTGGGGTGGATGAAAATTTACTACTATGATGAAATTCTATAAAAATCTTGATTAATTAATGAATGGGATTGAAAAAGGGTGTCATTATTTAGCAAGCACAGGAAAATTATGCATTCATGTATTTTTGAGCTTTTTTCAGCTGTGGTAGTCATTAAACAGCATAAAAATTTAGAAACAGCCTCAAATTTCTCCATCAAGATGTTAAACCAGAATTCAAAAAATAATTAAGCATATTAAACCATATTGTTTACAATACAGATTATTAAATATTTTAAAAGTTTTTTGCACTGTTAATAGACTTATTAAGATATCATGAATCTTTACCTCAACTCTTTTAACTTTCTATTTTTGGGTTGTGTTTACAATATACAAAATTATTGCAATTAGATACGTGTATAATATATAAATAACTAAGAATGTATATATATATATATATATATATATTTACATGCAACCCAGGGTATGTGTTTAAAAATATTACAAATATTTTACTGATAGGGGGATATGATAAAAAATGTTGGTAGACCACTGCTACAGTGCTATAGTAGTACACTTCAGCCCCATATTATTTTACTGTTAACTTAGACTTCACTGTATGCAATGTTTTTTTTTTTTTTTCCAATTATTTTCTTCCTGGCATATTCTTGGAGACGGAGCATTGCCAAAATCTTTACTCATAAGAATCAGAAAGGGAATTAATATTTTTAATATTTAAATTAATCATGTGATGGCTTTGTATCTTCCTGATCTTGATTTTCACTCACCTTCCCTGCCAAAAAGCCCAAACCAAACCTCAAAAACTACCATCCTCCTTTCCCCAAAAAGTCCTCGGAAAACTTCTGAGAAATGACTCAGTGACTTTTCAGGTCTTCCCTGACACAAAGGTAAAGTTACATTTTTGTCTTTATATACAGTCCAAGTTATCATCCAGATTTATGTCATTTTTTTAAAGCGTGAAACTTTCATTATAAGGCAGCTTGATGGCTACTTTTGTTCATGTTGTGCCTTCCAACTGAAAAGGTACTTTTTTTTCTTGTTGGGTTTTTTGTTCGTCTGTTTTAAATTTGCTGACATCTCAAGAGATGATGCTTCTAAAACAATGCATTAAACTGGAGAGTACAGTGAATTCAACAAACCAAGAGAGAGGAAGCTGTGAATTTTTTAGATGAGTAAAACTGGTGATGAAATCATCTTGCCAAAAACAGTGATGTTGCACAGAATGTTAAGAGATAAGAGAACCTAGGCTATAAAAAAAGAACTTGTTAAGGGAGTATTCCAAACTCCAAACCTCTGTAATATATTTTGTAAATAAACCAAGAAGTATTAAGAAATTCTTTGTTGCAGAGCATTATCAGCTTGCATATTCAAAAGATTTCTGCTATTACACATTGATAAGCTGCAATATATCAGAGCACTTCAGGGAAAAGAAAAAAAAATAGAGATCCATTTAATATATGAGAGATGATAAAATTTAGAAAAAGGAAAAGAAGAAAAGGAAAATAATCTAATCACTTGTTTTCTTTTCCTCAGGGTTCTTAGTTATAAAAGAAATAATTACTTTTTTTCTCTTAGGTAAATTACTGTAAACTAACCATGGTCCTCCAACCTTTTCATTTTTCCCTGCTATACTCTTCAGGTAAGAAATTAAACTGATTCCACTTTTTGCACTGAGCTGTGGAACTCGGCCTGTACAGCATGAGTAAATACAGATGAGAGTAGTCAGTGAAATGCCAAGTTGATCAGTTTTTTCATCTTGCTTAGAATATGTCATTTTAATCAGACACGTAATTGTATTTTATCACAAAATTTGGAAAATCACTAAGTAAAAAACCTGGGTTCTTTTGTTCATTTTGTAAGAAAAAAAGCAAGTCAACTTTTTTCATCTTTGGGAATCCACTTTGCCACTTTCAGGGCGTAAAATGCTGAAGGGTCAATATAAACCAGGTTTGATGTTCTGGCAACCAGTTGAGGATGTAAATCCTGCTGGGCATTACCAAGAACAGGAAACACTGCAGTGGGGGAAACAAGCTGGAGCACAGCCCCAAACACTGAAGTTGCATCTGGCCCTTGGGGATTCAGTCTGTCTCCTGTGAAGAAGAGGCACCACTCCTCAGAGAGAATCCTTAATAGGAAACTGAAAGCCTTGCAGTTGGAAAAACGTAAGGTATGTAATGGCCCAGAATTTTTCATGCAGAACACAGAACCATCTTAGGGAAAACACAGTGGTTGCCCTTTATAAATTAGTATTTGGAGGAGGAGAATTTTGAGGACAAAAAAACCCCTCTTTCGCCAATCAGAAACCCAACAACAAGTTATCCTGCACTACAAAAACCAACTTCATATATTTCTATATTAATTAAAATTGACACAGTATTGTCAGCTGAAGGTGTATACACAACAAAATAATACATAGGAGAACTTCCTGATGCAACAGGAGGTTGCACTAGTGAAAACAAGTATTTTGAACAGAATGTCTCTTTGGTATTTGAAATGCCATTCTTTCCTGCTTCCCTAACACTCTGAGATCAAAATGACATCACTCATGAAGAGAAAACATTTCTTGAAAACAGGCTAAACATTACCAAAAAAATCAAGCCAGACTTGACTTGATTTATTGTCATAGTTTGTTCCAATATTGTCCAAACACAAATTTTTAGATATTTACTTTAAAAAATAAATCTAGAAATGAGGCCTTGAAAGATGTCCTTAAGTTAAAAAAGGCAAAGGATTTCACTGTTTTTATGTTCCAGGAGGACAGGAGTGAAAGAAAAGAAAGAAAAAAAACCTGGTATTTTTGTCCAAAGTTGAATTTATATCAGAGCATACAGCCAAGACAAAGATTTGAGATGCACATCTTATTCAGTAACCCTCTCATTTCAGCTTCATTTTTTTTGACAATTTAAATTCCTTTACTGCTCTTGCCAAACTATCTCCAACCAAAATTCTGGGTGCAATGAAACCAATTTTTCCCCTCACCCTCCAGATGAGAAGAGGTTTATGGATCCTTCCCCTTTTTATGCTATGTCTGATCTCTGAATGCACTGACACATCATTTCATTACAGAATATCTATCTACTGTACTACTGGTTTGTAATCAATAGCATATTTTTCAAAATGTGTGCTGCTATTTTTTTAGAGGATATTCTTCTTACCAGGACAACAAAGTATTAAAAATCTACTGAGTAAAGAATTACTTTTGGCTTTCTGCTTTATTATCTGACAAAACCTGAAAACCACTTCCTGTCAGCATAAAAAGAAGTCATAGTACCATTTGCACATTCCTATCAGAAGGTGTTATCAGAGTAAGCTTTTAGAAATTCTTTTTCCATTTTCCACATTTCTGATTTCTAGTTCATGGTGTACCTAACTATACTATACGTACACAGCATACACAAAATCTGTATTTTTTTGTGAGATGCTAGAGTTAAAGCAAGTTGAATTTTTCTCCCTTAGGAAAGAAACCAGTAAATCAGAGACTGTTTCCCTGTTGTTAATAGCTCTGGGCATTCCAGTAGATTACCATCACACAAGAAACCTGACTTTGTTTAAAGCTATAAATTGCTTTACTCTAGTTCATTTTTTTCTCCCTCAATAATAGTATTAAATTTAACAAAACAATCTGTACTTTGCAAGAGGGTATGCAGAAGGTGACTAGAGGAAGGGACAATTTTCAGGGCTGTTCTCCCCTACTACATGTACAATTTGAATTAAATTATCAGACCACACTTCTTCCTTTTGCTTTATGCAGAATACAAAAAACAAAAACAAAACAAAATCCTTAATCAATAAACAAACTATGCATTATATACAAATTAGCTCTTCAAACCTTGCATCTAATGAATAAAGATTTAACAAACCTTAGTTAATATAAAGTTCCTTATAGACCACCATATTGTGTAAAAGAACTCTCCATGCATCTAAAAAACACGATAAAATTTTGTTGTCTTTTAAGATGTTATGATGGAAGTAATACGAAACAAACATGTTATTCCATTTATATAAAATTTATGTTATTCCATTCCAAGTGCATTTGGAGTACTCTACGAAAACAACTTGGTAGTTGCTTGGTTTCAGAATGCCCAAGGCACCAAAGGATGTTTAGACGCTTAAACTAAAGAGAAAGTGATAAGAATTGACCGCCTCTGTGTCTGGGACGACTTGTGTCTCATTCAGATCCCAGGCTTGATGAACAGATTGAGTTACTGGTCTTCAGCAAGGTAGTGATAAAATATTTTGTAACTTTTGAAAACAAAGTTAAAATCTTTGGTCTTTAAAAGTACCTTTGCATATATTATTCTTTACCCTTTTTAAATTCTATACAATATTTTCAAGAGTAACCACTGGATAAACATTCCCTTACTTTCCTGTCCAGAATTCCTAGTCAAGAAATGCTTTGTCTTGTTCTGGGTTTTGTTTCTTTTTGCTTGTTTTTTTTCCTTTATTTGTCATTTCAATTTTTTCTTTTTAGTTTGTTTTTCTTTTTCCCTTCCTCACCCTTCACACCCCCAGGGAAATGGTGCCTGAGAAATTTGAGGCATTTAAAGCTAATTTTTGTTTTCTGGAAGACTGAAATAAAATAAATTACAAAGCTACTTAAAAACCAAACCAAAACAAAACAAAGCAAAACAAAAAACCCCAAAACACAAAAACCCCAACCAACCAACCAAAAACCACAAAAAAAAAAAACCCAAACCAAAACAACCCTCCCAAAAAAGACAAACAACAAAAACCAAACAAAAAACCTAAACAAACAAACAAAAACCCAGAAAAAACACCAAATAACCCCAAACAACTACTTCCAGCTGACCTGGCAAGAATCTGAATTCAGAAATGGGGGAAAATAGGTCTTTCAGATAGAGAAGATGGCTAAAGTGATCATGCTCTTACTTCATGTGCATCCACTCTGCTAACGTGAGAGGTATTGTTCAGGAGAAGCTGAAGTCCTCCCAACACTGTCGTAAGGTGAATTAAACAATAATGACAATAAAGCATGATTTCAAAGAAGTATTGGCATTTCATATTGCAGACCTGACAGTTCAAGCATCAACTACAGAAAACTGAGGAAGATAACTAGAACTCTCATCTTTACTCAGAATTCAGTCTGATTCCACAATCCCAACTAAGTTTTGAAAGCTTCTGGAAAAAAAGAAACTAACAATAATAATTAAAAAAGAAATACACCAAATCCTCTTACACTAATAAGCAGAGTCTTTAAAAGTAATTCTAAGTACACTGCCCTTTCCTGTGCAGAAAAGACCTTTAATGGCAAAACAGAGATACCTAATTGTGAAGCAGAAGGAATGAAAATATCACTCCATTTACTTAGCAAAATGTGGAGAATAAAGAGAATAAGGAAAATTTCAAAAGGACTTTAAAGCTACTCACTAAAAGAAATAAGAACCTACACTGATCGGAGTATGATGAGTGCAAGAAGGGGAATGAACTGGAGATGATTGATCCTGAATGACCCAAAAGCAAGACGAAGAGACAAACAACTTTGCCAGGAGACTACTGCCCAAAAATAACTGCAGGAAATAATTAGAACAGGAAAGGAAATGGATAATGATTTGATTAAGTAATTGAAAATAATGTTTTGTTCAAACCAGGGGACTGGTGACAGAAAAACAAAATGAAAAATAGAATTTGCCATTCATTAAGGAGATCCTCAGAAGGTCCCAGAGGAGCAACTCTCCGTGGGTTCCGCTGCTGTGCAGAAAGAATTGGCGTCTCCTGGGAGGAGGCACTGGCTCATGGCTGCACCCTAAGATTAGATAAGGTACAGGCTGTACATGATTTGGACTGTGATAAACCCAGTGTCCCCCTTATCAGTGATCTGAGCAATTCTCAGGCACCTTCCAGGGGGGTGCACCAGGCAACTGTGAGCAGGAATTCTCAGGGGTGGCTGTAGGTAACAAACATGCCATGTGTGATGCATGTGTGTTTGGCATCACTGCTCTTGTTTGAATAGTGATTTTTTTTTTTTAACTACTATAGCTACTTTCATTATTTTTTTATTAATTTTCTTGAAATGGTTGAGTTAAGCAAGGCTTCAGCTATTCACTGGCATGTTAACCAAGGCAACAGTGAGATTAACCTGAAAATCTTTGTGTGTGTTTTGGTGAGGGGAAACTATAAGCATATTTGTAGTGTTACCAAAAGCGGAATGATTCCAAATATTCTCTTTTAGGAAAAGTGAAAGAAAACATCAATCCTATGAAGCTTTGCACCTGAAGTACAGAAGTAGACAAAATTATTCAAAATGGAGGAGCACCAGACAATAGTTAAAAGAAAGCAATGGAGACAATTTGAAAGAATGAAACAGAGGGGAACTATGAATTTCTGTAAGGCACCGAATCACTATTATTATTTCCTGAATCATGTGTTCTTTTGATGAATATTTCTTATGACATGGGGCAAAAAAGAATACTAAATTAACACTGTGTTTCAATAGCACAGCATAGCTCATTTCAAGTTGTGGGAGTTTACACTAGGTGAGATATACATTACCTTAATATGCATATTCACTTTTCCTAGACCTAATAATTAATATCTGGATAATAAATAAAATCATCTTTGCCTGGTTAATAGGAGGGCTGCATTGTTCCCCAGGTTTACTTCTGGAGTAATCAAGATCTAAATATACAGATGCTTTATGATGTTTTCCTCAATCTGAGAAATGGATTTGTAGAGGATTCTCAAAGCCTGACTGAAAGCTCACGTAGTCCTGTACATCTGCATGCAAACTCTGAGATAAGGTGTGCTGACTTAGAAAGGCCATGGAACAGAGATGACATTGTTGAGAGAGAGATTGAACTGGAAACAAGTTTCAAAAGATGGTCTTGCAAACAGGGCAGATATTTTGGAGAGTTAGAACTGTGAAAGATGCATTGTAGCAAGACTGCATCGGGTAGAAACAACAGTGATTGGTGTTAGAAGTATTTCCAGCATTGTGTGGCAAAAGCTAATAGGCGGAAAAACATTTATAAGGTATTGTAACCAGGAAATAGGTTGGCTTCTGATTGACAGGAGTTGCATGTAACATCTGTGTGTCACCCACAATGAGATTGATAATGGAATAAAATCTTTTAAAACACCTTTCAGTTGCCTCATCTCTGCAAGAACTGGGTTATTAATGCAGCACCTAATGTTTAAAAGTGAGGAGTGGAGTTTCTTTTATCCCTTGAGCAGTACTGCACAGACATGGAGCACTTATTGCAACTTCATCTGGCATACACACAAAGTTACTGTTTTTTTCTTTGAAAGTTACTTATGCAATTGGACAACTCCAAATTAGCCTTAGACCAGAAACAGGAAGCTCATCTTAAGGCTCATTTAGCTGATGATGTTTCATCAATAGCAATTAAAAAAAAAAAAAACTTGCAAATTGATTTTCTCTATTTTTCTTTGCTGTGGATTTGGGATCAAGCTCACTGAAGTCAGATTCCCATAGTTTCCCAGTTACCAGATGAGACAGGAAGAAGGAAGACACTTCTAATTTTCAATAAAGCAATTGTTTACTTTTCATGCAGTCTCACTGACACCACAGAAGCTATTCAAGAAATAAACCCTTCCTGTTATTTTACATCTTGACTAACCATTGACTGCCATTCTGTTTTTCTGAAGTTAGTTATTGTGTCCTGTTCAATTTCCCTCAATAGAGAAATATGCTGAATGTACCTACTCAGGTTAAGATCCAGAATTATAGGTTGGTATTGGATATTTCTAGGGGCTAAACTCCAGCTAAAAGCAGTAGCATTCATCTTGCTTGCCTGCAAAGCAACAGGAGAGAAAAAAGAAATATGCAAGCACTCTACCTATAATAGAACATGATTGCAGTGCAATTATATACAAGGTATTGTAAATATTAGTGGGTGTTACGTTAGTGATGCTTCAAAACCCATGCAGATTCATGAAGAGAGATTTACCCCCTACTCCCCTTTCATTTATTCATCTGTGGATTACTCACATTCTGCTCAATAGGAATCACACTAATAATAATAATTCCTGCATAAAAGTCAAAATGCACGTTGTATTTTTTGCCAAATAACACAGCAATTGAGCAAAAATAAGGCAGAAACAGAAAGCTGTACTAAAATAGGCTTATGTAAATGCAAAAAATTTTGAAACATTATAATCTATACAGTTTATATTACAAAGAATATGCAGTTTTAGATTATATGCTTGAAAACTACTGTAAGTTTGGCCAGCTCTGCACTCCTGACTCTTTTTTTTTGTCTGAAAAGTGAAGCTATGCTTATAGCAAAGAAAAAGAAGCCCCAGTGATCTGTTCCGCTTTTGTTATTTTTAAGGAAGTAGGTCAGTCTGAAAGTCAGCTCACCAGAATATGAAATACAACCTAAGTCCCAGGCTGAGACAGTAGAAGCTGAAGTTATCAAAGGTGAAAACAGAGACCTCGCAATCCAAATTATATTAATCCAGAGCCCTGGATGTGTCCCCAATAAATTCTTTTTTTTTCATTTCTTGTACTCTAAACAGGATACAATACAGGGAACACTTTGTATTTGTTTTTTATCTGTTTCCATGTGGGAGAAAGCTGACAGATTTTTTTTTAAAATAAAGAATTGGAAAAAATAAAAGTGATAATATTTTTTGGGTGACATCTAGTTCTGGAAACCAACTTTGATATATTTTAGATCAAATTTGAGAGAGCTCTGAATACCTTGCTGACATGTCCAGTTTTATGAGTCTTATGAAAAATCTCTCAATAGCCAGGAAATGATTGACTTGGTTGTTCTCTATAGTATTTGGTTCTCAAAAAGGTGTATAATCTGAAGGAAACCCGAGAGAATTATTGTTTAGTGCAAGTGGCAAATACCATCTCAGGAAAGAAAAATAGTTGTGTTATCTAGATAGCAAAAATAATGTCATGCAGTCCACTAAGCACCAATATCATTTTATGTTTTAAACCAAATTTGTAACCCACTGGAGCCCTGCTGCGAACTACAACATATTCAAAGAAACAAATTCAGAAATGAGAAACGGAAGCACTCTTTAACACAATAAAGGGAGATGAGTATGTGAACAAGATTCCATAGCAGTACTCAAGTTTAGCTGTAGCTGAGCCCTGAGATTATTTGAATAACAAAATATCACTGATAGCATGTCCAAGTGGCAGAATAAGGCCAAATGTACAATCCTTCTGCCCATCAAGCAATAAAACGTGAAGCAGAAGGGGAAAAAAATTCAGTGCCAACTTCAGGAAGCAGAAGAACAATGCAAATTTGTAATGAAATATTTGATAGTGCAATGTAGCACCTAAACCATAGGAATATTATTTATCCAACACAAAATGAACTGATGCATACGGGCTTCCATGCTGGATTAGAGAGGAAAAAGAGAAAACAGACTAGATATGAAGTAAAGACAAAAGCTAGAACATCTTCCACACAGATAGAAACAGTAGAGCTTTAAGCAATGTTTAGGTAAAACCAGAAGACGGCAGCATCAATTATTCAGTAATTTGAAACACGAGTCACATCTACCCTAGGCTGATATTTTATACATGTACACTTGCACAAAAAGGAAATGTACTTGTGTCTCATTCTTTTCATTTATTTGAACTATTTTACTATCTCATATGTGCTATATATTCTCTATAGTGTATTCAGAAACACTGTTTCATGGGCAACAGTGATTAACTTTTTTTCACCAAATATACAGAAAGGATAGGATCATTAATTTAGAAATTTAGTATTCACTGCTGTCGTGGAAAATTACAGACTACTTCTTTGGAATATATGGGAAAACCAGTATGCTTTTGAGGAATGGACTTCACTTGAGGCAAGATCTTTTCATGTAGATATTTGTGGATAAATAAGGCTGAAACAGCTTTAATTAGGCCTATCCCTCCCTTACAATAACTCATGAATAAAAATGAACAAGTTTTTTTTGGTCTCCATGACAACTTTCCCTTATGAGACTTCTCAAAGATTTTTGTAGTAAGAATTTGTTACTCAAATATGTACAGAATAGAAATCCTCAACTTTCACACTCTAGAAACAGATCCATTTCTCAATGTCAAGTTCCATGATTCTTGTAGACATGTCTGACAAATAATAAAGCAAAACAAATATTTTTAACATTAAACAAACAAAACTCAAACTGTATATTACATGTCAAGAAAAATTAACAGCTAAAAAGGTTCATCACAGAAGGGAATACTGATTGGAGATAATGGCTAAATCTTCTCAATACCTGGAGAGGGACTTGTAGACTAGAGTGCTTTCTTAAAGAAGAGCACCTGCTTCAAGCAGCCATCTAATTTTTAACCCTCCTACTGAATAGGTTTCTAAGGTCTTAACCCTGATTCTGTGACAAGTGCTTTTGCTGATGATAACTCTTAACTCAAGAGCAGAATACATTCTGTTCTACTCACAATAATGTTTTATAGCTTCCCTTTTTTCAGACATTTCAAAAGAATAATTAGGCTCGAAGAATTGAGAAAGTATAGGTGAGGGACACAGAAAATTGTGTTTATGCAGACTTCAGTTTTTCAGAACTTTGTTTGGTGTGTAAAGTAGCAGCCTTTCTCTTTGGTTCCCTTTACCACCAGATTACTCAAGCCTCCTGCCTTATGCTCTAAGTCACTCTTCTTTCATGGATTTGAGCTTTATATTCTTTTCATTAAATGCCAAAATAATAAGTCTGTTGAAAACCTGAGAGTACTTCTAGAGATAAGTAATTGCTCTGTTTCTTTTGCCCTTCAAAAGCTACTGATAGGAAGAAAACAAAGATTGTGTGCAGAAATGGTGGAAACTGTGGTGAAGCTGCTAAAGAGGCTAAATTGAAGCATTGCAGATATGAAGTAAAAGATAATAACTTTGTACATGTAGAACTATTAATAACAAAACATTCTTTATGTAATTTGGTGGTCAAGCTATTTAATAGTTTGCTGTTGCTTATAAAGCTAGCACAAGGATAAGGGTGATGAGGAGGAAGGAAAATTGTTACAACATTGTGAGAATATATTCTCCACCCAACAGAACTGCAGTACATGCACAAAAATATATAACTCTGCCAGGAAATGGGAGAGAGATGACAAAGAAATCTTGTCCTTCGAAATTCTCCAAACAAATCCCTCAGAGCTTGAATATGCTGACGTTTGCACGTACAAAAACAAAAAGTCATGCAAAGCAAATACTGTGTAGTAGCTACAAAAGAGTTCAAAGTGAACCACTTTGGAAATGCTACAATAGAAGAGTCATCACCTCCTTTCGACAGGGAGATTTTGAAGATGTATTCATCCATTGTATGGTTCTGCCAAAAGGTGAAGGGGTCCCAAAGGAAAACAGCAAGATATTTGAAGAATTTTTTTAAAGTCTGCTCCAAGGCAGTTCTACCTATAACATGCCAGACATCATTTTTACTCATGCTTCAATGTCAACACACATTGCCCAGGTGGACAGTCCAAGTTTCAAGTACTGCTGCTTTAAAAGATCAAAGTCCTTCTAAATGTCAATGCTCAGGCATACTGTCATGTGCCTGAAGTTTCTCTCTGGAGCTGCTGGCATTTGAACCTTGTATGGCAGGATGGATTTAGGGGGTTTCCTCCCATCTAAATTGCTGCCCTGGCCATAAGTAATGTCACCTCTGAATACTGCACCCTAAGAGAGATGACATTCTTTGGTTAATGGAATGTTTAGTGGATGGAGGATATAATTAGCCTTATTGTTACTATCTTAAAAATGACAATGATTGAACTATATTTTAAGCTAACTGGCTCGATGGACTGAGGCACATAGCGTCGGTAACTCCCACTGACCTCCAACAGATGTGGCAGTTGAACACCTCTGAAAGTAAGACTTCTATAATATTTTCCCAATGTTTCTAGTGCCTCCTGAGAAGCTTGAAGGAGAAATCTGTTTAAGCTCTGGAATGCTTTCTTCCATAGCTCACATGTTCTGCTTTGTATTGGCAGTAACCTCATGAGCCTTTCTATGCTGATAATGGTTCATATAATGATCTGGGGGAAAATGAATTATTTTTAATAAAAGATTACACTGAAGTTATAGATAGATATAAGAAAATAAATCATTCAAATGGGAGTCTAGCAACTTGACAATACCTCTTTAATTTACCCAGCTCTTGGAGATAAGCCAGTTGCTCAATGTATTTATGGTAAAGGCAAAGGATGAGAGATTTAAGCTGAATTCCTTATTATCGGATGACTTTTGGTTTGACACTGTGTAAGTCACCTCAGCTCTTTGTGCCCCAGTCTAATTTAGCAATTTTGTTTCTTTAGGTTATAAAATACTGAAAAGTGGTCTATACTGTGCATTAAAAAAAACCGCCGTCCTTTTAACTGTACACTTGGCCACTATTGTAACACTAAAGTTATAAACCTTTATTTCAGCAGTGAATAAAGTAGAAATTGAGAATAGTATTCAACTGAGAAACTAGTTTATATACTGTTATTTTAATAGTGGCAGCATCATCATAGCCTCTTTCTACCCTAGCACAGCTGCTGCACTTATTGGGCAAGCAAGCTGTAATCAGCCACTTAAATTTATCGGTACATCACAGTTGTGCCCAATTTATCTGTTTAAGTTCATTTTTAACTGTGCTGGCCTCTTTTCCTCTCCTGTAAAACATTTCAGAAGAGGGCTACAGATACATCAGAGTGGCAATATTACACACAATTAAATCAGTGATGAGACAAATGTTTTCTATTTTGAGGGGTTTTTGCTGGTTTGTTGGTTGGTTTGGTACTTATCCTTGCAAAGGGAAAATTAAGTATGCTGAGAGTTCACTAATTACAGTTCTCCAAATCTTTCCCACTCAGATGGGACAGAATTGTATAGGCATGTGGCCCACTTGAAAATATTTTGCATTTTCTTTGTTTTCATCGATGATGCATGCTAGAAACTCATACGGTCACAATATTTATTTTTTTTTCCAGTTGCAACTGTTAAAAGTATTTGGGCAGTATAGAGAGCTAAATATCATTGCACTGTTAAATCTAGAGATGGGAGCCTGGAGTTATGCTAAGCAGGAAAAAGGAAATCTCAGTATTAAGCGACCAGTTTGTGGGTTAGCAGGTTCTTCCTTTAGCAGTAATAATACCAATCATGTAGCAAATTTAAAACAGAACAAAACCACAAAAAAACCAAACCAAAACAAACAAACAAACAAAGAAAACAAACAAACAAACAAAAAACCCACAAAAACCCTACAAACAAACAAAAAAAAACAACCAAACAAAAAACAAACACACAGAAGTTCACTTATTACAAAATAATCAATACCTCCTAGTGAAATAACTACTGATATTAGTCCTTCCACTATAGGCTTGGACAGTGTTGTGTCCTGAATATAAAGGTCTGTTTAAAGTAATGAAACAAATTCAGAAACATCTGTTAGTTCTCACCAGAAGGAGTTTTACTCTGTCCCTGGCTCAAAGTTTCATTCTCCTGCTAAGTATCCTGGCAATGTTAGGAAGGTTTTATTTACATCTGCTAGTTTTAGAGGGAGTTTGTTAGTTTTTCTTCAATTAACTAGAGCCCTGATTATGCACAGGGACACAACTCTACCTATTCCAGTGTTCCTATGTCAGAGGATTTTCCTCTTCTGTAAATCATAACAAAACCTGGTAAACCTTCATAAATACAGTAACATGAGCCAGTTCACTTAAACAAGAATGCAAATGAGAAAATTTACATTAAAACATTTTCTACATACAACCTATAAACTAATTCAACCATGAAAGCACACTACATATCTGCTGAAATGTACTCATCTTTGCAATACTGTGCTCTTTCCATTATTTCTTAAACAGAAAATTATACAAGAAAAATAAAATAAACCAAAAATTTCACACTGTTTGAGAGAAGCAGAATATAATCCAGGAGAACAATTCCTGAATCTGATAATGCTGATGCATTATCATCTTCTTACTTATTTTCCATGCAATATTTTTTCCCAGCCTATTTGTCAAGTAATGGATTGGTGGTTGTTGGTTTTTTTTTCCCCTTAGTATTCTTTCAGCATTTTTAACCTACTTCAGTTACTTTGGAAGCTAGCAGAAAATAACAAGGAGTGCGAACAAGAGTGTATTTTGCTAATGAAACTCACCTTGACAGTTATCAATTTATCAGGTTTTTTTAGGTTTTTTTTTTTTTTTTTTTTGTGGGTTTTGTTTTTATTGTTGTTTCAATGAGTGAGTATTTTCCAGCATCCAGTGCTTTAGGACTAGGAGATACTCAAAAGCCAACTGGATGTGCTTCTGAGCAAACAATTCTTAGTGACCTCTTCTCTCTTTCGGGCCCAAATCTTAACACTTATAAAAGCTAAAGCAGGGCAGTGAGGAAATTTCACCTTAGTGATACTAAGTTTCAGTAGAAGTCTCTGAAACATCTGGACACTATCATTCCCTGAAACTGAGGATGCTAAGAAGAATATTTTCCACTGAAAGTTCTTCTGAGGGAAAAACAGAACAACCTAAACCCACAGAAAAGACTAAAACCAAAACATGATCAAGCAACATTAAGGAAGAAAAACATCCCTGAAAACCCTCAAAGCAAATCAAAAATCTAGATTGAATGTTGGAATACAAAAAGGTTCATACCTTTGGCTTGAGAACCATCAGTTTCAGCTTTCTAACAACAACAAAACCAAAATTATGCCTGTAGGATAAATTAATTTTGTTTTCCTTTTTGCTCTGAACAATTCATTTCCATGTCATTATCTTTGATCTAGATCAGTGGTCCATCACCCTCAAAATAACTTCTATTATGTTATGCAACAACTTGGTGGGTCTAAGTATTTTCACATTGTTTACAATGGTTTTCCACAGATTAAGAATTCACATATTTTGTTCCTTCATTCGTATTTTTTAGTTCTATTTAAAAATGGGATTATATTTCCCTGAGGACAAGAATACCAAGGAGAAAAAATTGACAGAACAGAATTTTATGTTTATCTAACTTATGCTACAGATTGAAGCCAGTGAACATGCTGGACAGCAAAAAAGCATCCAGTGAGGAAGCAGTTGTTTCCATGCACATTCAGTTTTGAGTCTAATATACTAAAAAAATAAAAAATAGAAGTAATAAAAAAATAGCAATAGCTGTGAAAAACTGCAAACATTGTCTGTTTGTTTTGTTTGCTATGTTCTAATGTAGTAAATATCTGTAATGAATTTAAAGAGAACACTAAAGGGAATAGAAGAATAACCCTTAGACACAAGTGAATGATGAGCAATCCAACAAACGGTCTAAATTTGAGCAGTTCTATTCAAACGCATCCCCTGGAGATCACTTTCAATCTATAGGAAAAGTTTATAGAGGCTGAAATTTGAAGAGCTTCTTGTGAATTTGACACTGTTGCATATTTGCTTTTATATGCTATTCCGTCAAAAAGCAGAATGTAAGAGGCTTCAGTGAGAAACTAGTATTTCCAGACTGGTGAAGATGAGGGAGCATATTATTAAAAGAGAATAAACTGCAATGATATCAAGTTAATGTTATCTCACTGAAGAAAAAAAGGTAGGATACAGGGTTTTTTTTCCCTCATTTGCATATGAGACAGATGGGGTCTACATATCTTTAGGCATGACATTTAGTAATCTTCATCAAATAGATCAGGCTTTTTTTTNTAAATAGATAAGTTTTTTTTTTTTTTTTTTTTTTTTTTTTTTTTTAATGGGGTCAGAGTCACATTCCTGCCCTACTTGTACACCAGAAAATCTGTGGGAAGAGAGCAGGCAATTTATGCCAGTACAGTACTGACACACAGCAGCTCTATTTGAGCAACTGCTTCAGGACATGCCTCGAGCAACTTTCATATGTTAAATACTCATATGAGGGGAAAAGTAATTTTTACAGCCTGAAAAGGTTTATTGGATTCCCAGCTATGGTTGCTCCAAAGACTGACTCAGCAAAGCAGATATCAGGTAAATCTTTTCAGGAGCAGATTAATTTTCTGTGGATTGAGGAACAGCCAAAAAATCCAGGATATTTTGCTTTAGAGTGTAAGTCACACACAAAAAGTGTGTTATTCCAGGTAAACAAAATGCATGAGTATGTAGGGAAAGAGGAACTGAACATCATTTGTTTTCTGCATGGAGATAATATCTCATAAGAGAATTCCAAAGGGGAATAGGCAGCAAATTTAGAATTTACATAAACTAAAATATATGTTAAATTAGATTCAAGAACAGCATGTGAAATCTGATACTGAGTGTGATAAATGTAACTGAAGAAATGAAAGCAAATTGCTTTCCTACAGGAAAAAGAAAGTTGTCCTTCAAAATAAAAACATATAAGAGTGTTAATGGATTATCACATTAATGCAGTCCAATCCTCTTAATTGGGATAAATCCGTAGGTAACTTATTGTCTCTAGAGGAGTAGTTCTTAAATCAGTCGTGCCACCTTCCAGAAAAAAAAAAAAATTTGTTTACCGCATAGCTTATTTTTAGGCTTTTACATCTCATTCCTTAAAGTTGATGTGCCTTAATATTTTAGCTCAGGGCAAAATATATAGATTCTCTTTTAGTTTAAGACCCAGGTTATTGCATTAACATATTGAAGAAGAGTTTTGCTATGCTGTCCATGATGAAAAAACCTAAGTTGCCATTTTCTTCAATTAAACAGATTACTCATTTACCTCAAACTTAGCTTCATAAAGTATGAAAATAACTTAGGGTCACTCAATAAGCACCTGTTTTGATTTAGCCAGTTCAATAAGCCACGTACATTTCACATTAAGCACCAACAAAAAGTGTCGTCATGGTTTAAGCCAGCGTCTAAAACTTAAACATCTGCTCCCCCTCTTCCTGGGAGAGAAACGGAAGAGTAAAAGTGAGAGCTCATGGGTTGAGATAAAGACAGCTCAACAAGTAAAGCAAAATCTAGGCATGCAAGCAAGGAAAAAACAAGGAGGGCTGGTCAGGTGTCCAGCCATCCCCAGGACAGCAGGGGGGCACAGGCAGTGGGGACTTGGGAAGACAAACGCCATGACTCGGAACTTCCTTCCCTGTGTGCTCCTTCCTCCGGCTTTATACACTGATTATGGTGTCATATTGCACGGAATACCCCGAGGTCACTTGGGGAACGCTGTCCTGGCTCTGTCCCCTCCCAGCTCTTTGTGCCCACCCAGGAGACGCCCTGCTGGGGTGGTGGAGAGGCAGGAAAGGCCTTGGCTCTGTGTAAGCCCTGCTCAGCAGTAAGGAAAGCTTCTCTCTATTATCAATGCTGTTTCCAGGCCAAATCCAAACCACAACCCCATATGAGCTACTATGAAGAAAATTAACCCTACCTCAGCCAGCACAAATGTTCACTGAGCATTTTTCCTATCAAAGAGCTACACAAATTTTCAAACTCCTCTATGAGCATAAATTATTTTAGCACTCATTAAAATGTATCCCCTTTCAAGAATAAACAGCCATTAACAAGCATGAGTTATAAGGATATGTACAATATTTGTTATGCTGGTTACAAAATGCAAAAATAATGAATTAAAATTGTTTTATGATTTGGTCCTCTGAGTGAGCATTTTCAATGTGAGACAGGTACCACATATATGCTTTCCATGAGCTATTCACAGTAACCTGTAGCTAGTCTAGGTACTGAACCTCCTCTTCTGACAAAGCCTACTGGGCATACATACCATTACAGCAAAGACGGAAAGGCTGTGATACTATATACCCAAAAAAGGATTTAAGTAAGCAGATTGCAAATAAAAGATAACCTCACTACTGAGGAAAAGAACCCAGAGTAATAACAAATACCTCTACTTGTAGCATTACTTCAAACCTTCACTAAAGTATAAGGCTTTCAGAAGTATTCTACCCCAAGAAATTACACTGGAAAGCCTGTGGCTTTCCAACATAACATACAACCAAATATAACACAAATATTAGTCTGTACTGAACATCAGTACCTCTTTCTGCAACAAAGTTTTCTTTGCATGTTCATCTTTCCCTTCCACACATCAGCTTATGAAATCACACATCAACTTCTGAAATCTGAGGAGTCTGCAAGACCTGACTTGAAAATTTATTTGAGCATTACAGCTCTAGGGTAGACAGGAATACATAGTTATGAATGGCAAATATCAGTGAATATATTATCCAGAAAGGATTAGGCATTAAAAAAAAAAGTAACACTATTTAGATTAAACATAATAAAACATAATATACACACTTAATTACACACTTAATCATGATGGCTTAATTCAGTGTATGTGATGTATCTTTATAGTCCTGGGCTACAGAGGATGTCTTTATGAGTGTGATCCTCCACCTCCTGAGCATTTGTGAGGCCACATCTGAAGTACTGTGACCAGTTTGGGCTATAAGATGACTGGCATTGAGCGAGTCCAGTGGAGTGTCATGAAGATGGCTGGGCTTGGGTAACAAGGAGGAAGCTGCAGACAGACTCTTCTCGAGGTAAACATGAGGAGAATGAGAGGCAATGAACCAGGTGACAACCAGGGTAAAGCCAGCTGGCTATTTGGTAAAATATTTTCACAGTGAAGGAGGTCAAACACAAAAAAGGTACACGAGAGCTTGGGAAATTATTACCTTTAGAGTTATTCAAAACTTGACTAGATGAGGCCTGAGCACTGATCCTTTGACCAAGTAGTTTCTGGTGATTCTTATGTAACAGATTAATTTCCCTTTGCTCCAGTCTTCACAAAGATAAAGTCTGCAATGGCATCTGCATTTAAATTTCTTCCACCTAGAGCAACATAATGAAAGCTCTAATCTTGTGGCAGAAAAATTCTTCATTCTCCAAATAATCTTTTACCATCATCTTTTTATCGCTTCAATGACAAAGATAAAATATGCCCATAGAACACGTCTGATTTAACTAGATTCTGCCTGTTAACATGGACTTATATAGTCCTTTTTCTTTTTTTAGGTGTCCTGAGTTCTATTAGGCTTTGATGTGGTTTTGGGAATCCAGATTACCTAAGAAATTGAGTGCCAGTGTAGCAGATAATCAGGAAATACTCGGTTCCTGTTGTAGTTTCATAACAGCAAATGAATTTCGCAATCACTGTTCCTAGTTAAAATCAACTCTGTTAGGATGAAAAAATATCTTTAAGCCAGCTGTCCTTTGGGTATTCTATGAATTAAATCCAGTAGGTACAAAATATCTGTATGTCTGACTGCATATCCAAGAGCATGTATCAGGAAGAAAGAAGCCTGAGCATGTATAGGTATTGCATGCATTTCAGAAGATTGTTACTTCAGCATTTTGCTAGTTAGAAATCTGTCTGCAAACCATCTTTAAACAAGAACGAACAGATACTTTACTTGTAGACAGAAATTTAGAAGATGTTTAACTATCCTAATTATTACAGAAATGGGCTGTTTCTTTTGTCTAATGAAGAAACTAAACTAATGAAGAAAACCACACCTTTAGCTGATATCCTTTCAAGGTTGATTAATATTCATAGGCACTATCATTCTCAGTGAGAAGAAAGATCTGCATGCTTCTAAACTCCCTAAAAAAGCACTTGCCAGGCACCTCCCTTCTTATAACTATTCTTTCTTTTCATGAGAATACTAAGGATGCACATTTGAGGCAAAGGGCACCACCACCATGAGACTCTCCTCTCTTCGTGGAAACCGACCTCATACCAGACAAAACTAACAGGAAAATTGTGGCCCTGCGTCGAGTGTCACTTAATCTACTTCAAAAGAGTGAGGTGAAAAAATTGTAGTTAATTTGCTAACAAAACAAACCAACTTTCAACAAATTTTTCTTCCTGCTGCTGCTGTTTCCTCCAGGAAAAATGATACCAGCTGTGACTGCTTGGTGGACAGCTCTTCCATATCTACGCAAGAACGTCTGGGCTTCCCACCCCAAGTGCTTGTTACCAAAGCTGTGGCAACATTACCCCAGTAGTTATAAGAACCATTACCCAGTAATTATAAGATATCTAACCAGCAGGAAATAAAAGCTATTTTTTTAGACCACCTACTTTAAAACCTTCTACAGAATATAACACTTTCACTGTCATAATGATCCAAGAACAGTGATTTAAGAGTCTACTAACACTGAATATTTCTTCTGCGGTACCTCTTATGTATCACACGTGACTGTTATGCAATCTCAGAATTTTCTCCAGCATGATGACACTTAAGTTCTAATCTATATTTTCTATTTTCAAAATTCTTCAACTCTCTACAAAAGAATAGAAAAGAATCTCATTTAATTGTGTATCACATACATTCTCTATACAGTATGTTTTCCAAACATGGGCCATTCCCTGGTCTTTCAAGTAGTGTCGGATATTTTTAAATGTGAGACAACACTGTATTTATGCCATATATAGGAACATAACCAAATACATCTACTGAATTACATTGTACAAGTATCAGTGTTATATCACCTGAAGAAAAAGTGTTGGAGGGAGGTACTGCACAAACGACTAAAACCTTCATCATTAAAACTCTCTAGTATTTGGAACATGGAAAGTGGGAAGTTTCTTATTACACACACTTTTGATTTGGAAGAAAGGCAATATTGTATAGCAGCTCAACTGCTTCGTACTTTTTCTGGCAACCAAACTATTTCTGAATATTCAGAAAAAATATTTTTAATCAATTCAGTCACAAGTAATTAAAATAATTACTTATCTCTATATAGAAGTTACTTTTTCCTCCTAAAGTAACATTAAATTCTAAGCTAAATTATAGCAAAAATGCAGTTTAAAATAAAAATAAAAAAGTTTTGAGAGATTAAATCAATGCATATAATGTAAATAAAGACGTTTACAAAAATGTTTGTTGAACTTTATACAGTATTTTATTTTTTGTATCATGTGCCCTTTCTTCAGAAAGGAATGCATCCTTACAGCAGGATGAAAAATGTATATTAAATGCAAAAGTATATGTAAATTTTTATCACTTTGAATGACGTCCTGCACCTTCCATGCGTCCACAGAGTTGTAGACAAGACTATATGTAAGGTTCTATTTCTGAATTTTCTTATTACCAAGAGCACACCCACTTCTTTTCACACACAGCTTTGTAGCCTGCAAGTCCAGTAAATAAAGCATTATTATGGCTAACAGTAGGATTCTAGGACTGCATGAGCCCTGCATGGTCTCAGCCTTAGGATTTGTCAGGCTTCATTAAGCTTGACTTGCTGGTGGCTGTTTAAACTTATTTAGCTGTGATAGCAATTTTTTAATGACCAGGTGAATATTACCTAATTACTTTTATTTTTATCTTAGCTTTGAAGAATCGTGTTGTATACAGCCCACTGTTATAGCAACTTTGATACTTATCTGTAATTAACAGATAGTAATAATAAGTAGCTTTCCTGTGCAGAGTTAACTCTGGCCCTAGTCAAAAACGAGCAACAGAGATGTGCCGTTAGATAATTATAGAAGCCCTAAAAGTACCAGCAGATGATGAAACCAGAAACCCTCAGCCAGATGAATTCTTCATTGGTCAATTATTATTCATTAAAGGAAAGCTGCCTTGGGTGCTGAACAAAACTAGTTTTAGGGATATTAAAGAACATATATCCAACATATGTAAAATACTGAGTGTTGGGCAAATTTTGCCTCTGTGGAATTGCAGACCAGGGAAGGGAAAAAAAAGTATACAGTTCTGGAAAAACATAAAGTCTCAGTGTATCCTAGAATTAAATAATTTTCATCTTCAACACTATATTCCTCCTAGTAAAGCACTCAGGATGATTTATCATAATCCTGCTGGAATAGGAGGGAGATTAGCAACAAGTGTTTTAAGATACAGAAGGAACATAGGCTGGGTAAGTACTGTGGAAATCATCAGTTCATTCCCAAAAATGCTACAGGTGTTAAAAGTGTGTCATTGTAATGGGCCTAAAAGTAGCCATTTTAAGAATTGGCAATTGTTTTTAATTAGGCTAACTATATCTGCATACACACACAAGAATTTGATACTTATGGGTGCTTGTTTTTTTCCACAGAACTTTTGGAGTCTTCGGTTTGCTACCCTCCACTTTGATGTTTAGTCTGAAAAGCAATAGCTCACTCAGAAATTACCACAAACATTCTACCACAGACCACCGACTTCTGTGTACAACTCACCATGCCCTGAGATTCAGATCATGGATATTGCTGATTTAGTCCCTCACACTAAATGTACTGCAACTCATTTGAATCCAATTGATTGAATATCACTAGATATTTCATGAGATTAATTTTTTTAACTCAAAAAGCGCAGTAACCAGGAAATAAATATGCAGAAGAGCCTTTTCCAAAGAACGAAAACTGAGGAAAAATAAAAAAAGTAAAATATATTAATGAGAAAGTCACACAAGAAGAACCAAAGTTCCAGTATTTTGTTTCACGTTGTCAACTATTCAAAGCAGTAACAGTAAAGAAAATTCCTCTTCTATGAAGCAAAATGTCAGTAAGTTTTGTATAATGGGTAAAGAATATACATTAAGGCAATCAAAAATCCACCATAAAATTATAACAAAGAAATGTAAGTGTTGTGAGCTCACAAGAGTAAATGTTCACTCTGACTGCTGGCAGTAAGTACATTTTCAGTAAAAAACGTCACAAAACAGGGAGAGGGAGAAGGATATCTGTTTTAAACTTTTTACACAATATCATAGTCAAGCTGTTTTTCATCTGATGAACTGTATCCTGTTAAGGATCTTTACACTTGCAGCATTCTTAAATTCAAGAACTGAGAAGATTAATATAAAAATTGACATTCAGTTGAAAATAATGGATTTCTAAGGCTATAGGTTACCTTAGTACCTACTACACTACAGATACCTTAAGGAGGACACTTTCTGCATTGTGCTGCTAAACTGCTATGAGGAAACGCAAGAATTTATTTAAAAACTTCTCTGTAGTTCTCAAATTTTAGAAAAAAGTAAAATTCTAACCTAAGAATAACAATAAATAATTTTGAAGAAAATTATGAAGGCAAAGGGAAAGCCAAGGATTTGTTTCAACTTTACAAAGCATGTACTATAATTTCTTTTATGAAAGAAATTATGAAGTAACTTTAAATATGAATTGTTAATATAACACCTATGCTAAAAAAACTTATTGCCTTAGTTTTGTCTTTCATTATTTATTTTTTATCACAGATCTCTAGATTAAGCAAGTATTAAAGCCATGAGGGTAATGTATTCTGTTTTTACCTTCAAGCCTTATATGGTGTTTGTAATTTACAATCCTGCTGGCACTGTGATGGATCTCTGACAGAGTTCTTGGATAAAGTAGGCAAGTCCTTTCACCTGTGTATGCCATGCAATGTATTTTCACCTTTATGGCCTTTTTCTATGGATCACCCCTCTATCTCCTGCTTCAAAGAAGCTTATTTCTCTAACATCTATCTGTACAAGAGCATATGGTGTCAGTCTGACAGGTGCTGAGAAGTTCTCTGATATTTAAATGAATTTGTCATCAGTTAGAAAAAGAGAAACCTCCACATGATACAGTCTGGAGTTAACAAAATGACAACAAAAGCTGTGAAAGAGAACCAGTTTGTTGTTGCTTTCTTCTGGACAGAATTTATAAAGACTTGATTTATTAAAAGAAAGAAAGAATAAAAAAATCTCCTTGAATGCTGGTGGGAATTTTCTATAAATGCTGTAACATTTCAAGACAGAAAGAAGATAAGCATAGCCTGTATGTAAAACAGTGGTTTGATGGTGCTACCTCAGTAATTTTGTTTCCAAGAGATTTGGGAAACCCAAGTGAAAGAGGCCAGCAACTGCTGAAGCAGAACTTGTGCTTGCTGAAAACAGAGAGCCCAGCAGTACCTGAAAAATAATACACTGCTATGCTACATGTGAATTTGAACACTCAAGGAGGAGAAAGGTATAGAAAGTTTATAAGGTCATTGCTACATGATTGCTGTAAACTACAAGAGGTTGAATACCACTGATGCAAGACACAAAGGTTACAAACAGCTGGCCCAAGGCTAAAAATGAAAAAGTAATGGCTCAAAGGCTAAGCTGGTGCAGGACAGAAGGTTACTACTGTAAATCAAAAGCAGGTCTCTCTAGAAAAGGGAAGGGGAGCGCTAATGAAACAAACGTGAAGCCTGAGGACTAAGTATGAAATACAAACTGGTTGAGATTTTTATGGTAAACTGATTTACTGGTGGAGTAACGTATTTTGCTGACCACACTTCTGTCTAAAACTGATGTAAATTATTCCAGAACCAAGCCCCAAGGGCAAACAGATAACACGTCTTTGAAAGAGCTCGTAGGTTACAAAATACGCAAGTCTTGTCTCAAAAGAGTTGAGCAAAAATAACCAATTTTCCCTAAGGGGGATTTTCATAGTTTTTCCAGTAACCTTAAATATCGATAACAATAAGCTGAACAGTACCAGAGAAATGATGAAGTTATTAATTCCTTGCAATGCATTAGCCTGATTAAAATGATGACATAGGCATGAATTCTCCATCCTGGCAGGCTGCTCTTGAAGCAGAGGTCAAAAGACTTGGGCAAGACATACGTAAAGGATGAAGGTAGCTTAATTAGAAGCATCAGCAAGCATTGCTATGTGTGGGGGAAAAAAAAGAAAAAGCCTATTGAAGCTATTCTGGTTCCTGTCCTACTACTGTGGATTCATGGTTGTATTACTACTGGAACTCTCTGATGGTTTTATTCGCATATGATTATATTTTCCAAGCAGAATTAATACTTTACAATATTTAAGAATAAAAGGGACCACAAGTCTGGAGGCTGTAGGGCCCAATTAACCCAATCAGTCCTATACAAAAAGTTTAGCAGTTAAGGCTATGCTAAAGAATTTACTGTGTACTAACTCAGAGAAATTAACACATGCATAAGGGTAGTATAGTCTAAGCAATTCAGGTATCTTGCTCTCCCCTTGCAGACAAATTGTTCCTTGAGTTACAGATTCTCTACCCAATGTCCCTAAATTCAAATAATATATTTTGATCACTTGAACTTTGAGAATAATAATTTGAAGTAAGATGACAGATGACTGATCTTCTACTATAAGTAGATAAGAGCTTATAACATGTAACAGGGTTAGAGAGTTATTTTACAAGCTTGCCCTGCAAAAATTGTAATCCTTTCTCTCTTTAGGATCTATACACAGGAAAGTGCTACTGATGAAAACAAATACATGGTTACATTTAATATAAGTATTCTTTTTGAACTTAAATTAAGCACTCTTCAGAGTCATTGGGCGTTACAATATTCTAAATAGCCTTAGATTGTTAGCACAAGTAGCATTCTAATTGTAAACACATGATTAGGCACAGAGTACCTTTCTTAATAACTCTGGAATTCATTGTTTCCTAGAGGCTCTGATACATCTTATGGCATGATAGATTGTCAAGCTTCTCTGCATCAGCTGAACTGTGGAAATTGCATGTGATGTCTTGGACTGAGGCAAGCACAAGGTACTGCATTTCAACTTAAACTTCTTTCCATCAAAAGCCATACCAAGTCATGCAGAAACAGCCATAAGATCATCAACAGCTGGTCATCAAATATAATCGACCATTGTGGAAAAATATCCAAAAGAACAGTTTGTGTCAACTGTATCAGGCTACTGTGTATTGAGATTTTTAGGATAGTGAAACAAAAACAAGTTATTTTTGTGCAGTCCATGTTGTCAAAGCCACAGTAAGGGTGTTCACAGCACAGAGATGCTGCAGTCTAGAGATGTTGGCTGCTCCAGCCACCATCTCTCAATCAGTTTTTTTCAGTGTTGCCTCCTTGTAAGTTACATTAGAAAGGCCTCAGACATGGCTCCCACAATTTAGATGTTTTCTATAGCACCATAGGGGAGCTGACCTTGAACACAAGCAGCCTAATTCTATAGGAGTAGGGACAAGAAGATGCAGATCCAGGTATTGAACTCAAGACCTTGATTCAAACTCTCCCCACAGTTTGTCTGGACATCTGGCATAGTGTCTTTCCTGACTGCTGGTACATCAGCATCACAGCTTGAATGCTTTTAGCTTAAACACCCCTAATTCTAATGCAAATTTGTGTTGCTGTAGGTGATATCCTCCACCTCTTCATTTTCTCTATATCAGATAGTTTGGAAAGAAATCCAAAAGCAATTTCTTCCTGCATGGGAAAAATAATGCTCCATCTGTCAAAGATCCCTTCTACTTTCCTTTATAGGTGATTGACATGGACAACTGGGATTTCTTCCCTTATTTTGAATATGTAACTTAATGTTGGGATTACAGAAAAATGGGCTTCAAAACAAAAATGGTCTCTCAACAGAATTACAAGTACCAGAGACAGACATCACATGATGTGAAAATTAAATAAATTGCTAGAGAAATTTTCATGTGTCAGCTGTGAGACAGCAACTGACCTTGTAAATTCTGAGCCAATTTCAAAACACCTATAGCAGATCAGGAAAGCCAGTAAAGACAGAACATGAACAAAACCTCCCAGTTCCCAGAACAGTTGTGTATATTCATGCTAGAACTTGACCATTACCTGACCTGCACTACATTATTCATATAAATTTCCTCAGGACACACACTACCACTGTGTCAGAACATTAATGCCACGATGCCTCTCCTCTTTATTTCCTCCTCCTAACATCTGTGTAATCACAGGTTCCTAGCTCACAAAGGTATCTTAGCAGTCAGCAATTGGAGAGTACTGAAGCATCCTAGCTAGGTTATTAGTGTTGTACCACATGGATTGTGGCATGGAGCTGCAGATTAGGCCAAATTCACGAGCCCCCTCCAGTTGCTTTCCACTGCTTTGGTAATGGAAAGCAGCCGTAAACCCGCTTCAGCTGAACATTTAAACTGGGTCTATAGTTATTTCTGCACTGTCTGAGAAGCACAAAGCAGCTGGATCCCACTGACAAATCTGGATTTCTATTTATGTATTCTGGTAGTGAGGGATTAATTTTCAGACCATATGCAATTGCTTACTGGTGAGAAAGGTTTTTATACTTTCCACATGGATATTATGCAATATAACATTTTAAGAGGGTGTATTAGTACAAGCTGCGAGTGATTCAAATCAGACACACGCAGTGTTATAAAGTCAAACACTTTCCTTTTCTAATTTAAAATTGTTTTCTCATAGAATAAATAATATTTTACCCTTGAAGGGTTTTCTTCCTCTCATTTGTGGAAAGACCAGATGGGTCTCACAGGTCATTCACTGTTATGGAGAAACAACAAAAAAAGAATCCCTTTTCAGAGGTGAGATCTTACATTCTTTACAGGAAAACAAATTATTTGCTTGGATGAAAAGCTTTTGTATTCCAGTGTAATTGCTAATATCTGTGGGGTGTCCTGGAAAATGAGAAGCTTTGTATCAAAGAGTTGTAACTTATCCCTGTGCATAAAATCTAAATAAATAAATTGGAGCAGACCTTAAGGTATCATGCAGGGAGGAGATACAAGGAATACAGCTGTGAAATCAGTGGAAAACCTCAAGTGATAAAAAGTGGACAAGCTAAAATTATTTCACAGTGGGACCAGAGACATCTGGCTGTATGGGGCTGTTGGTGTGAAGGAAGATGGAGGGAGTGCTTTTCTCTGGACATTGTATTTTCTAAAGAATCTTAAACTACCTGCTGTTGCAGTAAAAATAGCTGCCACGGGAAGAGTCAATCAAGGATGGATTAGTTTTCTCAGGTTGTAGAGACTATTTTTCTTGATTAGTGTTCTAAAATTAAAAATCTGACAAGTTATTTTACATACATCAGAAGAGATTATGAGTGAAAGAATTGCAATCTCATCAAGAACATCCAAAATGAAACATTTGATGAAGGGATAAATACCTTCCTCCCTCCAAGTCTGAAGAAACCATGGTGAAAACATTACTCAGAATGTTCATTTAGGAATAGATAGGGCTGATGTGGTTATTCTTTCAGGAATATTAACAAAGATCAGTAAGAGTTTTGGCTGTGAGAACTAGCTAATGCTTACTTTCAGCAGAATGTTTAAAGCATGTGATCAGTCAAGCTACCTAATTCATGAAGAGTACAGAAAAATATGTCCTTTTTAATGGGCCTCTGCTGTCACTAGCCAGTGCTTTCACCTGTGCAAAAAAGTAGTTTTTTGGAGAATGAAGTGGTGTAAGAACACTGTCAGTAGCACAATGAGAAAAGCTCTTGGCGTTACAAGATTTATTTCATCAGCCCCGACACAGACCCGTGTAACACAGATTTCTGCAGATCAGAGAGACCAGACATATGCTCAGGATCATGTTGCACAAGCTCTACATCTACATCTACTTGGGAATTACACAAATGGTGCCACGGAAGCATCTACTTCAGCCTCCTCGCTACAAACAGAACCTCTCAGCTCACCCTACATTCCAGAGCAGTACATTCAACAGAGGAATATCACACATGATGGGATTCCCAGAGATGTGTCATAAGAAAGTGTGAAAGAGAAGTATAAGAGAGAAATTTGCTTCCCAACAAGAGGATCAGCCAATACAAGGAGAAATGAGGAAAGACACAGTCAGCTGAGCTTCAACATTAGGACCTATATCAATAATAACGAAAAAGTTTATTGTGACAACTATTGGACAGATGAGCAAGAAGGCAGAAATTACCTTTTGAATGTAGAAAAAAAGCAATAAATCTCACAATAATTTTGACAAAGTTGAGAAGGCAGGAAAGGAGATTATTTGATTTCAAGTATAGAGCAATATATATGATTTTTCAGAAATTCAAAAGTTCATGCTGTTCAGCAGGGACTTTGCCATTTCTTTATACTTTAATAAAATTTCTAGTTATTAGTGCATGTGAAGCTTAGGCAAGTGATGCCAAGCATGAATCCTGCATTACAGGAAGTTTATATAAATTCACTATTATTCCTACCAGAGTGAGGAAACTTCCATTTTTGAGCTAGGAGTACAGACTAATATTTGGTTAAAATGTTCTCACAAACTTCATATTTGCTTACAAAGTTCTCTTGCCACTCCATGCCATTGTACATGTTCCAAAATAGTCTGGATAGTCACATGATTGCCACTAAATTTATCTCTTTTTTTTAACCAAAGTGGAATTTATCTTTCTAAAAAGTCTGCTCAAGTACATTTTATTCTTTTAAATTTACAAAAAAAAGAGATCCTAATTTGTATACAAAAATTACCTTGATCTTGACTGACAGACTGCACCAGTTAGGTATACAAAATACTCAACATGACTGGATAAGCCAAAATGCCATGATTAATGTAGTAAAGGTTTGTGTTCAAGAGACAAACATGTACCTATTCCTTTACATCATATTGAAGAGATGACTTTTAATATTTTAAAACACAAACTATATTACTTGCTGAATTTGAGAGACTACTGAATTTGAGATAGCATAAAGATCACTTTATTACTTTCCTCCAATGTGTTTTCTTGTCCCTCTAGTTCTCTCAAAATGCCACTGCTGTAATATACCTTGGTTGCTGCAGTAATACTTGTATAAAACT
Source organism: Bombycilla garrulus (assembly GCA_013400315.1). Taxonomy (NCBI): domain Eukaryota; kingdom Metazoa; phylum Chordata; class Aves; order Passeriformes; family Bombycillidae; genus Bombycilla; species Bombycilla garrulus. Next base: position 466,649 of record VXBU01002651.1, on the reverse strand, counting down.
TTTCACTTAGATTTTACTCAATGTTTTCCAGAAGAAACTAGCTGTCTGTGGATTAGATCCAAAGCCCATTGATGTCAAAAAGTCTTCTGTGTGTTTTGCCTCAGGATGTAAGTGCATGGAAAAGCTCATGACAGTATCTGTCAAGAGTAATTTGAAAGGAAGATTAATATTTGTAGGCTGGCAGCAACAACCGAGAACCAAGAGTTTGACCTCCTGCTATTGAACCTTACTCAGACATGCCTGTGTGAAACCTGTAACCTTGTGGTTAAAATTATACCGCACCTTTTGGAAGCTTTCCGACTCTTGTAAAGTTTGCACAAGACCTCACTTGAAGAATTATTCCAAGAGTTAAGTGCCCTTGTTGTTAATTGCTTAAAAGAAAAAATAATTAAAAAAAAAAAAGAAAAAAAAAGTACAAGTTGCACCTCTTTTTACATTTTAGTTTGTCTAGCTTTAGTAGTGGAAATTAATCTGGCAGAAAAAAAGGGGTTTAGTAAAGAGTCCTTTACTGTCAAAAAAATTCCTCCTGTGTAGGTACTTGTAGAAGATGATCAAATTACAATTTAGTTGTCTCTACAATAAGTTAAATGGATTGCAGCAGAAAGGGGATGTCCTTGTTACAGAAGGCAGAATGAAAGCATTTTGTACAAATAATTTGTACCAGAACAGCCGGAAGGCTTATCAGCTTATCCTTATCTCTCAAAAGAGCACACGAGTTCCTCTGAACCAAGCCAGGATCACGTGCAGTCACACAAAAGGGAATACTAACAGCAATTGTGGTATTCTTTTTTTTTTAGTTAAATGGCTATGTACTACAAGGAGTAAAACCACAGAAACCAAAGGTATTGAGGTCTTACACTTTGACTGCATTCAAGATGGAAATTCTAAAGAAAAGAATATTCAGGTACACATACCCATGTGTAAATGTTTATACATATCTATAAATGTGCAAAAATATGCATATACATATGTATACCTATAGATATAAAAGTTTCCATTACTATGATCTAAAAAAAGCAGTTAGTAAAAAATCCTGTGTGCCAACATGCCCACACCAAAGAGATTATTCAAGAAATGAAAGCAACAGTCTTTTCAATATAATATTCTGTGTCATAAATATCTTCCTAGGTTCAGTAACAATATTAATGCCCATTGAAGTAACAATTGCAATGTAAAGTGTCAGTGTCTAGCATAATATGAGCAGATACCTTTTTTTAAAGAAGCACGTTTAGAACCATTGCAACACTGAGGACATTTTTGTCTCCTGACATTAAAGCTGTCATTTAATCTGTTTAAAGTAATGCACGCAATTACATGACAAAAAACAAAAATATTTTTGAACTAAAAACATGATTATTAGCTTTGATTCTTCAGGATAAAGTGAGTTTTAATAAGAGGAAAATTTTACCAGTCCAACAGTACTTTCAATACATTTATATTCCAAGAATAAGCAGAGCAGAATAATCTAGCTATAAGCATTATTTTTATTTTGGTTATGAAAATAAAAATCTAATTGTCACTTTAATACCAATGATGACTGCAGCTATGGTGATAATAGTTTAACATAATTCTTATGTTTTATTTATGTTAAATATAAATATACCATAATAAACACTTAAAACCCAACTACTTATAATCCAAGCCTCTTTGTGCATTCTATTAATAATACCAGCAAAAAACCTAAAACAAAAACAAACAAACAAACAAAAAAATCTGTATTTTGAAAGAAAACCAGCCATTTAATCATGCAACAGCTAAGCTGGGTGTATTCTAGTAATTTACCTATTTAGGAAGGTATTGCAGAGTATTAATTATTTAGCTAAAGAATGTAAGATGGATTAAAGTTTAGTACAGAAATGTTCTTTTCAGACTGTTTTCTAAATTGTGATAAACAAAATTTACCACTGACATATCTGTTTGGGGAGTTTTTCCTCTTTGTTTGGGGGTGTATCTGTGCTGTGTGCTCATTTTTATTTTACGTCAAGTAAACATGATGGAATATTACAGAAATTTGCTAGAGTACTACCCAATTATAATTTTCCCTTCCTGATAAACAGAAAAACTCTAAAAGGAAGTACACCATATATTGAAATGGGCACTGTGCACTAAGAATCTATTCTAATAAATTATACAAGATGCTTTAAAAATGGACTTGAAGAAAATTTGTAGGTTTGCTGTAGCAGCAAAGTAAATACATTTTCCCTTTTTATGATTTACTGTTTTTTCCTGTAATCTAACTGCAAATTTAAATTCCCAAATTAATTTAAATGGCATTTCCATACAAGCAATATATCAAACTGTTGAATCTACAGACATCAAAAAATTTAGTCAATGGTTTTAAATAAATATTTTGGAGATAATTTAAAATAGTCTAAATACTCACTACTTTACTATTTTTATATTTTAGGTATGAAGCAACTGACCAATTCTTCCATGTTGTTCTTTACTAAACCACTGCACTATTTGAACACTTGAGCTTTAATTACACAAGGCATTGTAAATACAAATATTTTTTCCAAAATGAGTATGCTGTGAAAGTTCTTTTAGAACACTGTAGCATCATGAACTTGCAATCCATTAATCCACATGCAAGGAAGATGCTATGAATTTGAAATAGCAGTTGAAATATTTTCTCTAAGAATAGATGGGATATAGAATTATTTTTTTTTAAAGGGGAACAGCTTATGTGAGAAAGGCAAGAGTTCACCGTAGTATTCAGGGCAGGGAGGATTGCTTTTATTATTTATTATTTCCCTCCTTTCCCATCACCTCTTGTTACAAATGAGAGTTTTGGGCACCTCCATTATAGAAACATGAAATCATCTAGGTTTTACAGCCTGAATATAATCCTAATATATAGGAAGATCACTATCATCTTAGCTCACAGTTTGCTCAGGGTGAAATACAGCTTTGGGCAAATATCCCAGAGACAGCTAAATCATCAGGTAACTTCTATCTAAAACTACTCTGTGGACATAATTACACATTTACATCATATCAGCTTTGTGCAGAAATTATGTATAGGGGCTGCTCAAGAGTTGCACCTCACAGTTGTACCACTCTGATCAGCTTCCATGTCCCATGGTTTGTTTTCAGTATCACTAAGCTTGGCCCAAGGCAAGACTGTGCACAAAAATGTGACATTTTGGTCTTCCTTTGTACTGATTCAAGACATGTTTCAGGAGCAAGCACCGCAAATTTGGCTAACTACCTGATCGAAAGAAATCCAGACTGTGAGAAGAACTGGCAGATTGACTGTCAGCTGTTTGGAAAACAGTCTCCCTTCCTCCTGGTATTTGTGTTACCTTCGTCTAACAACTTCATCAACAACTCCCTCTCTTTACAGAGGTGTGAACTTGGGAGAAAAAATACCTCTGTAGTAAGTTGTATTTCTGCATAGAGTTTACTTTAATACATACCCAAATTCCCCTGCTTCTGGATATTGACTCTCAGGCTACTTTTGATATAAAAACTCACAGAGAGCAGACAAAACTTCTTTACTACACTAAATTTCAATAAATATTTTGCATTAAGTTTGACACTAAGGACATGCAAATGTGAGGTGTCATTGATCAGAACTTCCATGCACCACAAAGATATTATTATATCTTGTGGGGGATGTGTTCTCTCCAAAAAGGCACACCCATAAGTTCAAAGGAATTATTTAGGGAAAAGTATACATTGACTCTAATTACCTTTTAAGATGTGGTTTGAATCCCTGCCAGAGCCACTTTGTCACACAGCATAAAAAGGTTATCAGAGAGAAAAGCATTAAAATCCTGAACATTTTTCTAGAGCAGCATTTTGAACTCTCGACAGATGTCACTAATGTACCTGATTTACAATACATGCACTTTTACATTGTCATTTATATTGACTTTCCATTTGACACTCTCTAATGGATAATCAAGGTCAACTAAAGCATAATCAATTAGTCTGCATTAATTGGTGGCCAGAACTACATTTTTCTTGTGATTTCCGACATATCCATGTACTGCACATCTTTCTGCTCTCCCCAGGGTCCCCCTCAAGCATGTTGCTTCCAGAGTAATTATAATGAGTTTGAATGTCTTTGTTCAATTATATTCCTGCAAATTATTATCCAGGAGAACTAAACAGAAGGCCAATTTTGCCCTAAAATACTCCATGCTCCTATCAAAAATATCATTTTCTCTTTCAGTGGCACATCGACAGTAATGTTATAAAGGGGACCTTGACAATCAGAGTGGCAGGTAAGAAGGCAGACTGAAAACTTCCACCTCAGGAAATGCACCTAAAGAGGGTAAGGGGAAAAAAACAAACAAAACAAACAACAACAACTACAAATTTCACCACCAAATAAAAAAAAACAACCAAACAAAAACCTGCTTACATTGCACCTCTTTTGCTCTTCTATGTAATGTTTTCTCTCTTCTTTTCCCTACCTACCCAGACTAAGCTACTCCTAAGTATCTTGTCCCTAGCATTCCTACAAACTTTGGAAACAACCTTGAATTTCTCTTTGAGCCTTATGAGAATCACAACTAAACTTCATTTGATCCTGAAAAAACAAATTCCTAATTTGAAGTCTTGAATGCCTTCTAGCCCTAATTCTGAGTCTTCTGAAAATACAAGAGAAAACGGTGCAAACATCTGAGATGCAGCTGCCTTATTTTTTCCTCAACAGACAGATGGGGATGCTTACCCTGCTAACGATGATGCTGTTTTGGTTTTGCCTTTTTTTCTTTTATATGTTCTCTGTATTCTTCACACATATATTTGTAGCTCGGTCATCTATTGCAGTAGTAGCTAGTTTTCCCAGAACTTTTCCACGGCCTTCCCTTAGGCAGAAAGACAAAACAAATTCCAGAGCTCCAAGCCCCTGAGGGTACAAAGCTCCTGTGCTGCCTTGGCTCTTCCTGGGAACCAAGGCTGAGAAGAGCTCTTGGAGATCCATTCTCATGGACAAAGTACAACTAGTGCTGAAAAGGGGCCTTCAGAGAAGGGGATTGACCTGAGGGGAAAATTGCATCACCACTTGTCCTCCCAATTGGTGCTTTTTATCAATTATGCTAATTTCCTAAAGCCTATAAAAATGTACTCACCCCTGGGGGAGGTGAGCTTTTGTGGGCACCTCTCCATAACTGCTCCTGAAGGCCTTCATTAAAGAGCCACTTTTATATTCCCTCCTTATTAAAATTATCTCGAATTTCATTTCCAGGTTGGGAAAAAGGGAACAACAGGTTCTATATATTCTGCTCATTCTCTTATAACAGTGATGGAACTCTAGTTTTTGAAAGATCATGTCCTTGGGAGAGGTTCCTTGCTCTTTGTGACCAACAACTGGACCTGGGGGCATGGCTTCAAGCTGAGTCAGGGGAGATTTAGGTCGGATATCAGAAAAAGGTTTTTCATCTAGAGGGTAGCTGGGCACAGGAACAAGTTCCCCAGGGACGTGATTGCAGCACCAAGTCTGAGAGCCCAAGAGGTAGGCATAAGGTGTGATTCTTGGAAGGCCAAGAGTTGGACTTCAGTGATCCTTGTTGGATCCCTCCCAACTTAGGATATTTTATGATTGTTCCCAGCCATCTTGTCCTTTGTGTTCCTGGATGGGTCTCCTGGACAATGAATTTTGAAGAGAAATGTGAGGTTTACCTGCTTTCTGCAGCAAGGAACCTCTCCCTGAACAACACCTTTCAAAAATTGTAGGGAGGAGTCTTGCAGTAACATCAGGCAGCTTCTGAGTCCCGTTGAAGGCATCACACTGGACTGCAGGCTGGGCTCAGACACTTGGAAAACATGGATGTGGCATTACCAGGGCCATCCATGGCAGTGTTTTAATGTCCATTTTCAAATGTCCTCTGCCCCACTAACCAGTAAGACCAGAGATTCCCTAGTTCTTTTGCAGTCAGCTTCAAGGAATGTCTCCATTTTAATGGTGCTCCCTTTTAACTCAGAAGAGCAGGACTGACTTGTGTAGACAGCAAGTAACAACTTGGCAATGACCAGCAGTCACTTTCTGAAAAATCTCACTCTACAAGTGCAGAAATAGCATGCTAACTTGAAACCTCTCAGAGAAAAACAGGCAACTAATGGCCGCTGAAAGCTTGTCACTCAGAGGTAGCCTAAGACTTTAAGGGCTTCATACAAGTACAACAATTATTTAGGTTGCTGCCATGGAAACTTATACTGCCAAGAGACTCATGGCAAGTGTCATGAAGCTAATGAAAACTTTCCATGAAAGGAATTTGTTTGATCATTTAGTTATCCAGGTCAGGGCATTTTGGATTTTGCCACCCAAGGCAGAAGTTTCATGAATAGCCACATTAGATCCCCTTCCAGCATGGCTTCTGACACTGTGCTTGAGCATGCTGGGGGACCCAGGGCAGCAATATCAGTCACAGCAATTCTTTGTGCAAGTTAATCCCTTGGCTGCCACTCCTGTGTCTTCCATGCTCTATTGAAATGTGTTCACATACGAAAGTGTCTAAAGCCAGCATGTTTAAATACAGAAGACATCAGGAGAAAGGCAATATAAAAGTTACTTGGTCTGAGGTGTCTTTTGTGTCCTGCTGTGTGTCCCATTGGCCAGCAGCGCCCTGTAGGGCAGAGCATCGCAGAGTCTTTGCAGGTCATGACCACCCATCCTCTGTCATTCGGGACGTTTTGCTTCTTAATTTTTTCAAAGTAATACTTTCTAATGAAAGAATGAGGAAGTCAATTAGCATTTATTTAGCCCCCTAAACCAGACACATAAACAGCCTAAAATACCAGGCTTTACTGAACATACGGTCCCATCTAGGACATCCATCACCTTAACAACTGAAAATTAAGAACAGATGTCCTATTCACAGAAAGATAACATACAATTTCACAGGACACCTCCAAACCTCATGAAGAAGAAGAGGTTGTGGGAATGATCTTTGCATATTGAGGACAAGAAGGATTTTAATTATTTAGCTTGATTTTGTCACTATAGCAACAATGACTGTTCCAGATTTTCTGCTCCTGTTGAGCTTCTTATTCTGACATCCAGTATTGCCATGGATTGACCTTGGCTGGGTATCAGTAGCCCATCCAGCTGTTCTATCACTCCCCTCCTCAGCAAGAGACAGCAGGGGGTGGGATAATAATAAAAAAAAGCCAACCTTGCAGGTCAAAATAGCAACAGCTTAATAAAGCAAAAGAAAGGCCACACAGAGAAGGAAACGAAAACAAAATATTTTTCCACTACTTCCTATGAGCAGGTGATGTCCAGCCCCTTCCTCGGCTTCAACACACATAATGGCTGCTCCAGAAGACAAACATCTTAGGATCCAATGTGCCAAGCTGATGCCATATGGTATGGAATATGCTTTGGTCAGTTTGGATGAGCTGTCCTGGCAAGGTCCCCTCCCAAAGTGTTGCCTACACCAGCCTAGTTGGGAAGGGAGAAGGTGAGAGAGGGTGATAATTCTGTACCAGTGCTGCTCAGCAGTAGCCAAAGTTGGTGTGTCACCAGCACCTCTCTAAATACCAATAAAAAGCTCAGCACTGTGAGTGCTGCTATGGAGACAATTGAATGAGCACTGCAGTGGAGAAGATTAAGTCCATCTCAGCCAGATCTAATACAAGTATAGATGCACAGTGCCTGTGCCCACACCCTTTAGGCCATATAAGAGAAGGTAGGCAGTAGATTGATCAGTGTTTCTTTCCAGGTAATACTAAAATCCACAAGAAAATTTAGCTGAAGGAGAGAAAAAGAGAAAAGAAATACAGAAATACAGAAATACATCCGTGCCGGATGGAAGACTGATGTATCTGACAGAGTGTTACGTATTGTTTTAACACAACATGAAAACCAGAATGACAGCCCAGTCATGCACTCAGAGCAACCCTGCCAACAGTGGTTTTCCTCTTCCATGAGCCTTTTATAGGCCCTTTATTTCCCATGTGAAATTGTAGGAACACATACTTCACAGTGGTGCCTACCTTTCCTCTGCACCAGCTCACTGCCCCACTGTAAAAAGCTGATTGAGGCTTCCTCAATACCACACTATAGCAGAAGGAAAAATTCCTGAATGAGCCAACCAGCCAAAGCATTGAGAAAGGCAAGTTTTGTCATCACAAGGCAGAAAAAAGACAAAGATAACTCATCTGGCTATGGGCTGTAAATATGTATATCATTCTGCTCTCAGTAAGGCCTAGGAGAGCTTTCACACCTTTCACAGTATAAACCACCATTATGTTCCTCTTCCTCACAGTTAGGGGTGCCCATCTACCTGCAAAGTCTCTCCCTAGCAGAAGGGAAGAGAGGAAAAGAAAAAGGAACTGCAGAGCTTGGGAGCTCAATCAGTATTAATGTTCAGAGTCATTAGGAAAAGAAGTTACAATATCAAGTTCCTGTTTATACCATTTTGCAAATGTTTGCTCTGAAAAAATGCCAGACTTGCCAGTTACAAGTTAGGCCTATAAATATTTACATTTATCTATAGCTTTTAGGCCTATTATTTGCCAAGTTAACAGTAGGGTTTAAGTTTACACTGTTCTGCAGTTTAGAGCTGTGAGCACTTAGGCAAAGATTTTTCCAGATCACTTCAACAGAAAGAAAGGGGACAAGTATAAAAAACATTTCCACGTGCTTTTGCAGCCTTCAGTAAACCTGTTGTTACTCCAGAGATGTTATTCAAGTTGATGTATGGAATAAGCACTTAAAAACAACCAGAAATGATGAAAATAAGGAATTCCTTAACAGATAGAATTACATTTATTTAATATAGCAAGAAGGTAAGAAAGCATTGAGCCTGCTTTGCACAAAAGTTACTGCTGTTATGAAACACTAAAACATCAAACAGCATTACTTGTCAAATCAAAAGTCATTTGATAAATTCACTAGTGATTACCTTAGGGGCAAGCAGGAACTGCTGCTTAATGGTTTATTTTTATGAAATTGGTCAAGGAAATGAAGTTGCAATGCTTGCCATCTGTATTAAGGTCCCTGAAAACACTAAAAGGAAGAAGCCACACAGCAATGTATTTAAGGCTGCATGCTGAAACTTCCAGGTATCTTACCCCTGAGAAATAAAGCTGCATTTGAGAAGAATCAGACCACTTGTGGTATCAGTTCACACTGTGTGGAAAGTTCACAAGAACACAGGAAAATCTGGTGCATTTTTTCATAGTGCTGGATTAGAGCCTGAATATCAGATCTGAGCATCTTATTTTAAAGAAGGGTGAATGAGGAATTCTAAGGAATTGCTTGCCCATATATTGAATCAGACCAATCATTTTGTAATACATCTGTCAGATTTTTGATTAAAACAACATGAAAAAAATTTCTGAGATACATATCCTATGGTAACAAGCTAAAACCACAGCCAGTGAAGCACAAAAAAAGTTGTTGAGGTATACATACCTGAATTTTTTTAAATATAGAGTTTATGTTGCAACCCCCTTCAAAATGGATAAATCATGAACCTTTGTTGAAATGTATATAACTTCTCCAGAATTGTCTGAACTATTTTTTTTGGCTTCTTTTGAAGATTATATGAAATTTTTTTTTAACGTGTCAGACAAAAAAAGTATTTGATTGCTTAGAAGAGTGGGAGCACCGGCCAAAGAGAGAAGGATTTATAACCCAGGAAAAAGGTTGGACCAGCTGGGCCTTTGTGGTCCTTTGCAACCTGACTCATTCTCTATGATCCTGTGATTGCTAAGGAAATAAATTTGATTAATTCCTTCTTTCAAAAGTGGAGGGCTTAATTCAGCAACAAGCAAGACAATACTGAACATGTAGCTGGCTTCATGTTTTTTTGCATTATTGCCTTTCCCAATGTTAGTGCATAGGTGCAAGAAAGAGGGAAAGTGTGCAAGATATTCCTCTACTTCTAAAAGTTTTGACTGGGATCTAAAATTATAGGTTTTGTGAGTTTTTTTCGTGTTTTTTTTTTTTAATTAAAGCAAATATTTGTATGATTTTTTTCCTTAGTTTAGAAAGGTCTGTAAACTTCCAAGAGCTTTACAACTACTCATTTTCAAAATACTGTCCATACACAGATTTTGTTTTCTGTAACAAAAGACAAATTCTATGGCAAGATTTTATTTTCAGTGATGGTTCCATGCTGAAACAGCACAGGTGGGGCAGGATCACACACTTTGGTGCATCCAAGATTGAAGAGGGAATGTAGCACACAGATTCCAGATAAGAGCATGTGTGAGTTATCAGAGAGCCCCTTTGAATTATAACACCTGTTTTGAGGGATTTACTGTTTTGGAAGGAATGTTGGAGAGATTGATCTCAAAAGTTGATTTTGTGGACAAAAATCCATATCACTCCTTTGAGGTGGGGCTGCTGTTGAAGGTTTCTTTTTTGTTTTCTTTTTTGTCCCATTAAATGTTCCATCCATCTTCACTAATGTAACTGGTGAATAAGGAGACTTATCCACACTAGCACTAGTTAGAGGAATTTATATGTGACAACACTGCTCAAGCAGTTGCACAGAGGTGTCTAGCAAACCACTGAAGCTGTTACCTGCAGTGGCTGGCTACCAGCAGCAAAAGCATGGCTTCTCATTCTGCACTGATAATACAGATTTAACCTGAGGAGCTTTGCAACCCCACTCCCATTAAAAAGGACAGTCTTTTATTCTCAGAACTGTGCAGAAAACCTTGTTATACCTGAGTGTGCACAAACAGAAACTCGAGTTACTCACCTTGAGACCTTGTCAGAAATCAGAGGACAAAAGATGAAGCTCAGTGTTGCCAAACAGTGAAAGATAAAATGTTGATCTTATTCTTTAAAATGTACTGTGTTTGAAAATAGGACGGAGAAAAAGCTTTTAAAACCTTGTCTCCCAAGAAAGCATGTCTCATTTGTTCATTTCCAAAGGGATTATCTTCAAAACGTAAGACATCTTTGATAGAGCTTGTTCTCATTTACTGAAAACAAATGAAAGAGGAAGCAATGAGGGAAAGGAACAGAGATGCCCTACATTACATACAACCAATATTCTTTACTAGCGCAAGTTTAACTGAAAAATACTTTGTTTTCATGTTTTCTTCCCCAAGAGAATGCTGATATGGAACGAGTACCAACTAAAAATGTGTCAGCTACCAACCACCTGCAATTTGAAGATCTTCAGAGAATACTGGCAACGAACAGATAGTAACTCCTGTCTCTGTGTTTGTGTGTGCCCATACTTATCTCCCCTACTGTCTCTTAAAAATCAGTATCATGTTCTTGAAGTTATCATATCTATGCAGAAAATCATCCCTACGCAGGAGAAAGCTGACAGAAAGCTATCAGTGTGGAATTGCATAACAATTACCATGAAAATATCCAGTCAGTTTGGTTTCTTAACTTCCTGTTTACCCACTTACAGCACCAGATGAAAGCAGAAAAATTTAGTGAATTCTTCTGCTTTCATGTAGAATCAAAGCATTGTTAAGATTAGAAGACATTTAAGATCAAGCCCAACTGTCAGCCCAGCACCCCCTACCATATTCGCCATTACATTGTGTCCTCAGGTGTCCACATCCACACTTAATATCTTTCTAAAAATGGCAGTTTTAATATTTGTAGTAAATTTTTTGTCCTAGGATTACTGTCTGTTTTCCGGCTCATAAAAGGAAAGAAAGGTCATACTGAAGTTGACTGAGCACTAGTCACATCAGTTTCATTCTGCACATAACAAGATGATTCTCCTTTAAGAGAAAAGCTGTCTAGGATCCAGTCAAATCCTGTTTTATCCTATTTTTCTTCACAGCTTTCAAAAACCTGATGCACACAAAAATTCAGAGAATCAAAGGTTTAGAAAAATCTCAAGACAAAGGCTTGGAACAGAACAGTACAGCTACTATGTTTGTGTGCATTTTCCTTCTGTCTTACAGCAACAAAAATGTCAGAGGAACAAAAGTAAGTAACCTGCAAAAGGACCAGCTGGGCTGGAGGAAGATAAGCACATTAGGACACGCTGTGTGACCCAGGTAAGAAGCACAGGAGTGAGGGATCAGCCTCCTCATCTCTGAATCAGAGCAGCCTCTCCCCTCACTTGCTTTCTGATGAAAGGAAGGCTATCATATCTCAGAAGACTGATAAAGAAGGGGTAGGTCCACTCTCTTATTAAATAGAACCTTTAAGAGAAGACAGAGTAAAACTCCAGCATTACAAAATGAATAATTTAAATGTAGAACGTTATTTCCCAGATACCTCAGTCTTTGAGAATATTCTAAGGATATGTCATCTTCCTGACTTAGCAACTGAATGATACCATTCATTCCAGAGCAAACAGGTGTTATTTTCACTTCTGTATATCTGCTAATAACCAAAAAGATGAGACCACCTTCATTCTGCAAGTTTTTTTATTCCAACTTCTGCAGTTTCACCTTTATAATAAAGACTCTACTCACTGATAAATATGAGAAATGACTCGATAATTATTATTCAGAAGCCACATAAATAGAAGGCTGGTTAGGAACAGCATAAATCATCTTAAAGCAGAAAAAGTAAGGGGCTTACAAAAACCAAGAAAAAGGAAGTGCAGAACTGGAAAGCATTCAAGTCAGAATTCAGACTTTTCAGGAGCCCATGTTTTATCAATGTCATTACAATCAAATCACTGCATAATCACAGAAAGAAATGTTTCCAAGCAAGTTTCCCTCGTGCTGTTCCCAGAAGACCTCTCCCAAACATGCAAGAATAAAGTCAAGAAGCAGGAAATGTTTTAATTAGGCTATTACTCTATTAACTTAAGTCATCTGGGAAATACTAGCAATAATTTATTCACCTAAATTGTCATTCTTTAATTGCTTTACCGAATAAAGGGCTGTCCTCAGTGCCCAGCCTCTCACAGCTGGCTTACAAACCTGTTGTGGGCACCCTTTCAGGTAGGTTAAGGGAGCTGTCTCCTCAAAGCTCCAGCTTTAGTCCCCGCTTCCTCAGAGCATCTCCAAGCACTCATTCATATGTCACAAACATGACCTAACTTCCCAGAATCATACTGAGTCCCTGAGCTGCTGGGGAGGAAAGACAGGAATAGCTGGATTAATGGCAGAAGCAGGAAGTGATTATCCAAGTTCACCATAAAGCAGTGTTTTGCCAGGTGCTCTTTCACCAAAAGCATGACTGTCAGAATGCACAGAAAAGACCAAAATTATCTGACACGTAAATACCTGGTGGCTAGAGTGGCAAGGAACCCTGATTACAGCAACAAAATGTTCTTGCAAACCTGTTAATCATTAAACACGTGCCATCAGTTCAAACAGTTGCAAAAATATACTTGTCTATAAAAGTGTTTTGCTTCCCCTCCTCAACAATATGCACAGGGATTAATAGATATGAAACAAGGAAGAGAGAAGCATCAACAAAGTTATGGGTGTGTGTCCTTAGTTTCATAAATTTAGTATGGAGAGGCTTAAAGAGCAAGCCATAAACATCTCACTACACAGGCAGGAGTCATCAGCATTCTGCCAGCAGCAGCAACAGGATGCAGAGTGGGAGCTTGAGTTCCCTCAAGCAGTTGACAGCACAGTTGTACATATGAAAGTCTTCAGAGCCATAAGCCTTGCTTTAAAGTTAAGAGTGCACACTGCATCTCAAGAAAATTTTCCATCTTTTATTGGAAAAATATCAATGCATTAATGTTAAAAATATGTGTGTGTCTGTAAATGTGAAAAGCCTGTATGTGCCTGTCTCACAAAAGGCTGAATGGCATCAAGTTAACAGACCTTAGCAGGCCTTTTCCTAAATCCATTATGTGTTTTTAAATGCAGTATTAAGGCAACTTTTAAATTGTGGAGTGCTGAGACTTGATGTAGAACTGCAGTGAAGGTATCTGTTGTTTTGTAATCAACTACCTGTGATCTCTAAGATCTAAGGAGAATTGCAGTGGAGGAGTTAAAGGTTTAATCCAACTGTGAGGCTTTGATCTGCTAAAAAGACATTTTAGAGCTGGATCTGAAAAGAATCAAGGTTTCAGTCTGCTCTTCTTTGTTCTGTTGTCTAACAAAACCTACACATGTTAGACTTGTGGTGGATTTGACTGAAAAGCCTTTATTTTACCAAACATTTCAATGGATTATCTTACAGAGAAGCCTGCTATATAAAACATTATCATATAGAAAACATTGCCATCTTCAGCACTCTAAGATTTGTTTCATAATACGATTACTTATTTGAAAAACATGGAAGATGACAGATAAAAGAAGGAATTAACAGTAATATTGCACATGGCTTGTTTATCCCCCCTCTGCTTTGGCAACACTAGATTCTGAAGTGTTTCCCTTGAGAAGTCACCAATAGATTTTCAATCAAATTTCTAAAATAAATATTCTGTGTGTATACAGTCACTTTCAGTAGCCTGGGCTGTCTTTTTTTTCCCTGCTCCCAAAATGGATCTTCTTTAAGAAAAACTGAGTATAGATTCTCAAATTATCTAGGAATACCTGGTATGCTTGTATTCAAGCTGTAATTAAGCTACTAAAAACCTCTTGGTTTGCATATTTGAAACATCCTTTTTACACAAAGAATCCCTCAAGAAAGAAACCAAACACAAAACAAAACTCACCAAAAACCAACCAAACAAAATCCCCTGCCAAACAGGATTAGTACATGCCAGTGTCATTATAATGATTCTAAAGAAGTAGTAAATCGAAGGTTGTCTGGCCTGCTGAAATATTCTGACTCTTCAAACAGTAAGGGTGTGAGGCTGTGTTTAAACAGATGTAAAGAAATAGCAAGTGCCCTAGCTGCTACTCAAAGGATCCAAATCACCACCCACTATCAACATTCATTTCTAGAAAAATTGAACCAAGACTGATTTCTTGACATTTTAAAATTGCTTCATAGCCTAGATGGTTTTGTGGTCAGGATGCAAGGCCAATAGCTTTCCAAATAGCAAAAGAGAAGCTCAGAAAAATTATTTCATAGAGGTAAATGTTACTCTCATGTGAACAGATCTTATGCAGGAGAGTAGGGCAATACAGAAGGGAGAACAGAAAACTGCATCTTCTGCAGCTGGAAGAGGAGGGAGATTTTAAACAAAATTCAAAACAAGGAGATCACTGAGGGGAAAATAGATCAGAAAACAGTAGCAGAACAATGCAAGGTCTGAACCCTGTTGTTAAAACTGCTGAATGTGTAAGTTTTCTATAATAACCTTTAGAAACATGCCTTCGGTTTTGGGCAGAATTGTGACACCCTACAATGGGGAATAAGTTAGCCTGAAGCCATATTCCATCAGACAAATATCTACCACAACAAGCATAACTAGCTTACCACATAATGCTTAGTTTTCTGTTCCTCAGCGGACACTAATTGTTAGATTCAGACTTCCTCTAATGGCTGTGGTGCTGTCCCTGCCTCTCTTCCTTCCCAAACTGTAATCAACCTGCTGCATTAGCTGTTTAGTAAAATATCCCTTTGTATTTGCTATTTTTCCACAGCTTTCCTGTGCCTGTATTATTCACTTCCATTTTCATTTCTCTCCTCCCCTTCCAAATTATCAGACTGATACCTTTCTTATAGCTAAGGTATCTGACCAGATATTTAACTTTAATTAAGATTAGCAACACATTTTCAGGTTCTGTTTGTACTTCAACATCGTCGTGTTTAGAACAGTTGCTAAGTCACCAAATTAAAATAATTTTAAAAAGAGAAAGGAAAAATTAGGAAGCTAAAAAGTAATAAAGATGTAGGAAAGGATCATCATTAGCGTTATACCTGCTAAAGATAAATAGCAGGAGGAGGAGCAGGAAAAATTTGAAGTGACAGAATATTATTTCAATGAAGGAATAAGAATAATAAGCTTCTCTTAAAATAGCACAGAAGCACCTGGAAACCATTCAGCAGTCTTTTTGAGCTTCAAGCAATGACAGAGATCAGAGCATGCAGACTGAGACAATCCTACAGGAAAATCACAAAAGCAAGACTATGAACTGTGAAAAAAATCACAATTTAGAAATCTTGTGTCTTATCATTTTACTTTCTTAAGTCTGTAGTCTGTGTACAAGCGCAGAATCACAGAATGGGTCAGGGTGGAAGGGACCACAGTGAGTCATCTGCTCCAACCTTCCTCCTGAGGCAGGGTCATGCCAGAGCACGAGGCACTGGATTGCATCCAGACAGTTCCTGAAAATCTCTAGCTCCTGAATACCTCCACACCCTCTCTTGGCAACCTGCTCCTGTGTGGTCACCTGGATCAAAGTGTCCTTCCTTGTCTCCAAGTGGAACATTATGTGCATCAGTTTCTGCCCATTACATCCTGCCTTAGTGCTTGGCACCAGTTTGCACCACCACCACTCTCTTGACAGCCTCCCTTCAGATACTTCTAGACGTGGATGAGGTCCCCTCTCAGTGCTCTCTTATCAAGGGAGATACATCTGGAGTGCTGTGTCCAGTCCTGGACTCCTCAGCACAGGAGAGACACGGAGCTCCTGGAGCAGATCCAGGGGAGAACAACAGAGATGATGAAGGGATGGAGAACTCTTATGAGGAAAGGCTGAGGAAGCTGAGGCTCCATCCCTTCATCATCTTTGTTGTCCTCCCCTGGATCTGCTCCAGGAACTCCATGTCTCTCCTGTGCTGAGGAGTCCAGGACTGGACACAGCACTCCAGATGTGTCTCACCAGGGCTGAGGAGAGAGGGCTGCTAAAACTGCTCTTCCTGACACACTCCACAACACTTTGGCTTCTTCAGGACATACTGCTGGCACGTGGACAGCTCGGTGTCCACCAGGACCACCAGTCCTTCTCCACAGAGCTGGTTCCCAGCAGGTCAGCCCCAACCTGTGCTGGTGCCTGGGATTATTCCTCCCCTGGAGCAGGACCCTGCCTTTACCTTTGTTAAAACTCAGATAGTTCTTCTCTGCCCATCTCTCTATCTGCTGATAACTGCAAGAAAGAAAAGGATTAAAAAGCCTTAAATTACCTCTACATGCTCCTGTTGCCATTCTAATCACTCTCCCCAGTCAAATATATATACATGAATAATTATTTCAGCACTCCAGCTAGATCCTATATATTGCAGCATAAATTATTGAAAAAGTATAAAAATGTTACTGCTTGATTAAAACAAATTTTAATTGCATTAAATGTGATTCCATGGTTCTGGGCTTTGACAGGAAAGAAGGAAAAAAATTAGGAGCAAAAAAACTTGTTGATTGAAATTTCATAGCAATAGCTCAGACCTTTCTACAGAAAGAAGTTACTGCCGGAAATTTCTGCAGAAATCATTCAGCCTTGCACACTGTGGGGCAAGCCATGCAGCAAAAGCTGTCAGAGGAACAGCAGGGGGAAAGTTCCAATCATCCTCATTCCCTGGAACCCTCAGTGGAGGCTGAAGGAACTCGAGTGTTAAACTAACAAGCCTGGTTGATATTTTGAAAAGCCTTTCTTTTCACACACTAGTTTACCAACAGGCAGAAAGATATAGAGGAATGAAGTAATTCCATTTTGGGGTGGTCCCATCTTGGTGAATCTAACTTGAGATACCTCAGTGTCAAGCCTTCAGAGGCTCTCAGCTTCTGTTACATCCTAGAACTCCAGCAGCTCCAGCATTACCAAAATGGATGTGAGAAGTGTCAGCATTTGATCTTGTTGTTGTTCATGAGTGTGTGTATGGTGATCACACATTGTTTCACTGAATGGAAAAAAAAACCAGTGCAAATACTTATCAATGTGGTCAGTCTATATAATGCACCCTAGTCTTAGGTGTAGTTATAAAAATATACCAGCTCAGGTCAGAAAGTTTTCTATGCTAGAATAAATATGGGCACATTCATCATTACTTCATCTGGAAAAGAGAAATTCCAAGCAAATCTCACAGAAAAACTCATATTAGAGATAGGAATTAGCCCAAATGCTATAAAGACAAATAGACAGTGGCTGAAAGCAGTGTCAATAATTTGAATAACCTTCTAAAAGCCTGGGGTTAGAGTTTCTATTAAAAATTAGGAAGCAAATGACACCCAGTCCCATCAAGAGTTTGCATGTGTTCAGTCTGTGTCACCTCACTCAAACTACTCTAGAGGGAATTAGAGTTATGTATAAGGTTTGCAGAGCTGACATGAGGCCATGCATGCCAGATCATGATGTTGCACACTACAGCAAAAACAAAAGCTTATATTTTAAGATTAATAAATAATCAGGAGTTTCTGTTATCATCCCCTGTGGATTAAAATCTTTATAAAAAATCAGATATCTACCTCAGTACGTGGAGTACAAGAACTTGAACTTATTCCATTCCCTCTACAGTTTAGCCACAATAGAGCTCATTGCAGTGGGCAACAAATATTTAACATGTTGATTTATCAGAGGCTTGTCATGGGAAATAACTTAAAGTAATTTATTTAATAAGATTGCCATGATAGCCAATAACATTTCAACAGGAAGGTTGCTCTTTGGACTAATTAAAACTAAAGCTTTTGAGACCTTTGTGCTCTTCCTCCCCTATCCCCCCACCCAAAGTGCCTTCAAAGGCATGAGAGATGAAGAGTCTTTCTGAGGTTGTTTACTAAAGGTAATTTGATAGAGTTTTGAGCTCTACTAATGAGCTCATGTGTCTTGCATATTAAATATTACAATAGAACAACTCTGGGAATACTGAGTCCTTGGTTGCTGGACTACATAAAGAACCGATCTTACAAAGGTCCCAACATTCCCTCTATGCTTTGTGACTTAGCATTATAATATTAAAATTAATATTCCTACTCTATTTTCCCTGCTTGCATTTTTTATCTCTCTGGATATGGCAGCAGGTTTTAATTTTTAAATATATAGACTGTGCTCTTTTTAATACATGTATTTTATTGTCAATATAATGCAAAAAAAAATTGCCTTAAAATTTAAGTATTAACTTTATTTTATTATTTATTATGAGTGACAACAAGGTTAAACAGGAAAAAAAATATGGAAAGTATTTTAAATTTGATCTTAGCTTAAAATTGACAAGTCTGATGCTAAATTCATCAACAGTTTTCAGGCCAAAAGACACTGTCCACAATTTCTCTTATGGTAGGTTTCCCTGACTGGAGTGAACAAAAACCACATTCTGATCTTGTCTGATCCTACATGCTCCAAATACCTCTTCTCCACAGAGGAAAGTTAAAACAAAAACAAACAACCAAAAAAAGCCCACAAAAAATCAGTTGTTTGGTCAATTCAGTTGTTTCATTCCATGATATTATCACACAGATAAAGTGGATATACATGACTGAAAACAATGAAGATTAATGAAAGATTCTGTTGGCATAAAGTTTTCATATGAGCAATTTTTTTCTTGCTCTAGCTCAGGTAATTTTTCCTCTTATAAGCATGGGAGGGGAGAGTAGGAGGAACACAATATAATTGTTGAGTCTTACCTGTTATAATTGGTATAACATTCTAAATGAAGTAATGAAAAGGCCTTAAACTCTTACTTAGAAATAAAGTAACAATTTCAATTACCAGTCATTTACTTATTTTATGTTAAAGAGAAAATAATAAAAAACAATTTTGTAATTCTGCCTTCTCTTTTATGATTGCTGAAATGGAGGTATATCTTAATATAACATGCAAATAATACAGTGTTTACATTCTGTATGGTTTTTCTTCTCTCTACATAGATGCATTTCACAGCTAGTTAATATTTAATAATTTTCAAGTAGAATATGCCAGGATATATATATATATATATATATACACACACATATATACATATATACATATACATATACACACACACATATATATATATACATATACATATACATATAGATACATATATATATATATAAACATTAAAAGTATCTAATCCTAAATGTTTTATTGAACACTGAAATCTTGCTGAAGTAATTCGTAAGTAATTCCTGTAGCAGTCTGGTTGGAGAAGAACTCCATCATTAGAGGCACACTACATGTAAATAAGGTCTCCAACTCAAAGATTTTATTGTCTACTGGAACATCAGCCAGACAATTAATTTTGCTCATTTTAAAAGCTAAATGCACAAAAAATTGAGAATAAAAGAAGTATCTCACTTGCAAAATTAAGGATCTCTCATTTTTTCTTTTCCCAAAATATACCATGCGAACAGAAATTTTAGGGATATTTTTAAGGGATGCTATTTCTATTCAAACTCAAATAAGATTTTTTTTTTTCCATAATATTTTATGCTCCTGAAGTTCCTAAGAAAATTTGTTTCTGGTCAAACATTATAATCAGAGTGACAGATTTATCAAGAAAATTCCTATCTACAACTTTTCCCAGACTTTTGGATTCACATTCCAGACCCTTTTTCAAAACCAGGAAGTGAACAGTTGAGAAGGAAGAGTCATTGTTGGCCAAAATCAGAAGGTCAAAAACCTACAAATTTCAGCAAGTTAATTTCTAACTTAAGAAGTGAAAAAGTTTTTATGTGCTCTACTATTTCAACATGTTTTTGCATTAAAAAAACCCCAACAAATTACTGCCAATACATTATATTAATTCAAACAATTATAAATTACATATTACTGATCCTCTTAAATATTTATTTTGGTTTGAAAATTCATTACCAACACCAGTTAAGTCTCTCATTCATCCAAAAATGTCTTTCCCTTTTAGCTGATTCATTTCAAGTCAGTAGCATGCAAGCAAAATGAAATAAGGGGTGTGTGAAAACAGCACAGAAGCATTTTCTTGAGATGTTAAAGACATTTTTTATTTCCCTGCATCACGATTTCTGGAGATTCTACCGGATGCATCTGTTGGTTTGCTGCAACGCTAACACACTGAAAAACCTTCAGGTACCACAAGCCCTGACTAAACAGGGCATGACTTTTATGCAATGCTGTGAAACTGCTGCAATTTTGCTGCAGTTTCTTGAGATCACGAGAGATGCATTCTGCTGTCATCACTCACGGGTGAGGTTTTCTGCACCTCAAGCTACCACTCTCCACACCCACCTTCAAGGTTCATCAGCTACAGAAGTCACAAACCATGCAACCACACAGGTGGAGCTGACATGTTTAGCCCCTTGCAATCACTCCATGGTAGAACAGTCATGCGATCTTTTAGAGACAGGCTGAAGTATGGTTACTGAAATGGTCACAGGCTAACGACTTTTTGTATAAAAAATTTATCCCAAAGTGGTTTTTCCAGTCTATTTTTAGTCCATGTCTCAAAGCTGTTATGTGCTTAAATAGGGGATTAGGAGAAATGTGTTTGCCTGGTCATCCACAGAAATATGTTCTGTATAAAAGTTTCATGAAGGAGAAGCACAACTGAAGNAAACAAACAAACAAAAAAAGACACACAACAAAAACCCCACCACCAACAAAACCACTTACAGCAGGGAAAATTCATAAATGTTTATGCCAAATTCCTGAAAACTACAATCAGTATTTTTTTTACATTATTATTTTGAAGCAAGGCAATGCAGTAAAAGCAACGACTTAACAACTTTACTACAGGCTTGTCTCTTAGTACGTCAGAAGGCGTACAGCAGGCAGTTCATTAATAAGTATTCTAGAATGAAATATAAGATACATGGAAATTTTCCAGGGGTAGCAATATAACTTGTTGTGACTAGCTATGATTCCTAATGTTCAGAAGTAATTTTCATGCCACCCAGGACATTTAATACCTCTGATTTTAGACACTTTAATAATAAGAACTATTCTGGGATACCAAATCATAAACCAAAATATGGCTTATAATTATTTACCAGAATTTCGTCAATTCACAAAGTTAAACTGCTCCCTCCTCCAGAAAGTCCTTGGTTGAAACAATATAGCTGTGTCTATAACATATGAGCAATAAAGAGAGAAAAAGAAAAACATGTCAATAAAAAATATTAGAAAACCATCACATTGTCTCTACCACAAATCCCACATTCCTCTTTAGACAGACAAATGCTGTTGATTTACCTACTCGCCAAGAACCATCTGTTCACACCTCCTGCTCCCTCTGCCCCTCCTTCTTCCTTTTTCTTTAAACAAAACCTTTCTTTTTAACATTTTGAGGCTAGTTCCCTATAATTAGCACAAGTAAGTAGCAGATATCACACAATTTATTGCGCAGCAGGCAAAGCAGGAGCAATAGGCATTCAGAAATGACCAAACCCAGCTCTTGGATAACATTCAACTGAGTCCATTATGGAGACAATAAAAGTTCAGGGTCTGGCTCAAGCAGACACATAGTCCAGCTGTATGTGGCAGCTAACTCTCATAATCTTGTTTCAGATATTTTTATTGCCTTAAGCATTACAATCTATTGAGCTTCAGCCAAAAAAGTTGAGCTTCTGTAATTTCTTTCCCTTCTAGTAGGAGTGAGAAACTTATGCTCCCCCTTGAATGACACTGAAGGTCATTCACCAAAAAGAGAAATAAAATCAAGGAAACTGGTCTCCTTCTCAAGTTAAAATTCTATCTTAATAAATCCCTGCTTCTTTCAGCTACTCATCTAGAGTACAATCTAAAGAAGCTGTGTCTCCTCATAACGTAAAGGTGAAAAAATGATGAATTATTTTCATACATTCACAGGGAAAGATAGTCTGATCATTCCTGAAGCACTGAGGGTACATCATCTATGTCATTTCCCATTTTAGGGGGCTTCAGTAAAAATGTCTGTGCTAAACTGATAATTAGTTGATAAAGTTATCCAGACATTTGTTGCTGAATTTCTAAAATCTTCTGTGCCTGTTCCATAAAAATAAGGGTCTTGGTGTATTATTTATTAGTAATATGTCCTTCAACATAACTTGCTTGGATGGTCTTATTTCAATCAGCAGAAGAAAATTACAGAAAAAAACCCCATGAAAATGTGATCTTGATAAACTAGAAATCTATTAATTAAGGAGTTTCAGGTTATTTTCTTACAGTATTTTCTTTTATCTCTTCTCAAGCCACTCTAACCATGAGAAGAATGTTTATACACTAATGTGTGCATATGCATACTCATTAATATTATAGCAAGTAAAATATAAAAATCACAGGCGTATTCTACAAAACAAAGTTGGTCTGAATACTGAGAAAGGGGAAATCTACAAGGTTTGCATTTCAAATGTCAAATTAGAAGCATACTCATTAGAGTTGCCAAAGAAAACTATTCCAAAAGAAATGGGGGATGCATGAACGAAAGCCAAACAATGAATTATTTGTCTGCTCTAGCTGGAAATTTTATTTTTGCTTTTAAGGGAATAAACACGATTCCAGGTTTTTTTTTAATTTGGAGACGTTTTCTGCAGCTGTAGCATTACAGAAGTGAGCAAATGCTGGATGAATACAGCAGACAAAGAATGTTTTTTCAGTCAGTGGGAACTTCACTGGACTGCCACAACTTCACAAATAGGGTAGAAAAGTGGCTTAGCCACTCCTCTGACAGTTCCCTCAGCAGACCCATGGGCTGCTGCACCTTCAGGATCCTTAGATGGCCTTGAGCCTCATCTTCTCCCACAGTGGCAGATTGCTCCTTCTCCCAGCCCGTGCCTTTGCCTTCTGGACAGTGTGTTTGGAGCACCTGGCAGTGGAGAAGGATGCACAAAAGTGCATCAAGTAACTCAGCTTTCTCCATGTCCCAAGTAACTAGCTCTCCTGTGTCCTTACAAAGACGGGTCCAGATTTTTCCTACTCCTCCTTTTATCACTGACATGCCTATAGGAGTTTTTCTGTTGCCCTTGACACACCTGGCTAGGTTTAACTCTACCAGGGCTGAATGGATAAATGTGGTATGTGATTGGGGATAGGTTGCTTGGGTTTATTTGCTTGCTTTGTTTTTAAGATATAAAGATCTGTATTTAATAACATACAGTATGAGGTCAGGTTATACTTGATAAGTGAGTATCACTTTATTGGTAGGGAGAGAGGAAGAAAAAGAAAAATCTCTAGCCTGAGAATTTTCTAGAGTAGTTCATGGCTTTACCTTGTGTTTAGTAGTCAGTCCATATACTTGCACCCTTGATTTATTTCACTATCAGAATTTGCTAACTGTCTAACTTTTACTGTTCACTTCAAACTACTCTTATGAGCAACTGAACCCTGTGAAGATGTCAAAAGAAGAAAAATCTTACAAGCTTATTTTCTGTTTAGTGGACTGTAAGCAATACAAATATTAAACAGACTGTGCATCTTAAGTATGCTATGAATAAAGATTCAAAATACTGAAAGGAAAACCAGACAAAACAGCAGAATGGCTTTGAATACAATATAAGGGCTTGTTTGTTTGTTTTCTCCAAATAAACTATTTTCTTTAAATCAAACTGGGGAAAACATAAGACATGATGAAAATCTCAAATAAGAAATTAAAAGTAAATCTAAGACAGGTTCTAAGAGATCTTTTGTTTATATTGTTATACTGCATTAGTAGAATACTTATAGGTAGTTTTATAGGTCATCATTTCAGCAAACAAATCATAAGACATTGTCAGATCACAAACAGTAGAAGAAAGAATTCTTGACAGTAAAATGCCAAATCAAATTATGAACCACGTATATTTTAGAGAAGAAGCCAGAAGAGGAAATAAATACAACTTCCAAGAGAAATCCTTGAAATCAAGTACTTAATAATAACTCCCAGAAATTATAGGTGGTGAAGTCTTCTGTAGAGGTTTATTGTGGCATTAATTTATATGAAACTAAAGTTGAAAAATATAATTAAAATAAAAAAGAGTCAAATTGAAATACCAGGTGCAGCAAGTCTCAGACAGAGTCAGAGATTTTAATGTGCTATATGTAGCCAAAGCTTTAAGCTCCCCTGACCCTTTTTGATTTGAAGTTTCTTTTACTGCAGCTATTGTATTATCAGGGTGGGAAAACTCTCTTGTGTGGGCAGAATACTGATGATGTAATTCATGATTATGTAGATGGAGATTGTAATTGCCGACTTTTAAAACAGCAGTAGCTGATTCCCCCATGACCTCTTTGAGCCAGTGGAAGCTGCTGAAGGAGATATCTTCAGAGAGTAATTAGGAAGCTTGGGGATATGACTCTCTCTGGAGGGTTATCTTAATTTTATATTCTTCTGTTTGTACTGCAAATTTTAATGCACCTAATATTTCCTTTTTTTTTTTTAATGCATCATGATTGATATGAGATTGATATGAAATTGATACGAGGAGAGGTGGGAGAAAAAAAACCAAAGGTAGTGGACAGGGAAGCACAGATCTCCAGTCTCTGGTGAGATGAAGCCTTCCACTATTAGAATTCAGACAGAGTTTTAGTGAGTAACAGCCATAATGCCCAGCCTGGAATCAAACCACATCAATTAATAAACTAGTTGAGAAAATATGGTATTTGACAGTGTTCTCTACAAGCCACAAGCTAAGAGAACTCTGCAATGAGCAAAGGACAGTAGTCACTGGTAAAAATGTAATGACATTGAATAAGAGTCCCATCTTCAGGAACAAAAAACATAAATTATTCCATTTCTCTTTCAAGAGACATTTTCTACTACAATTCAGCTTCAGTTTCATTGCAAGCTCTGCAGTAGATTCATCCTCAATTTGGATTTCTTTGTGGAGTAGACAGTAATGACTGAACCAAAGTGAATTAACATGAATGTGAACCTCTCTCAGGCGAATTTAGGCTCATATAATCCTAATTATGAATTAAATGCTGGTGGTAACCTCTACAGGTTAAATAAATATAGATGAACTGAAATCTGAATTATCCCACACTCTTTTCAAAATAGTGATTTGTTATTTCAAAATAAATATTTGTTTCCAAGGGAAAAAAATTCTAAACAATAGTTTCATGATCTTTTCATGAAGACTATGTATGACATAATTTTTAAGGTTCAGAGCAAAGTGATTTTTTGGGACATCAGGTCATGCCCCTTGTTATGATGAGCATCACATCACAAAATTCCTTCATTAAAAGCTACAATGGCTGATTTTTGCTAATTGGAGAGGTTCAAAAGGAAGGATGCCAAGGTGTATAGAGAAAATTCTTACAGCTATCTTAATTTTTTTACAACCACCTGATAATGTGAATATATAAAGTGAGTATACATGAGAATCTGTATCCATGATCACTGCCAGAAAATTTAGACTGAAAAAAAAATAATACTGCCTTAACAATGCCTAGAGAATCAGGAGTTTCATAGAAATTTTCAAACAATAAGATACATCCAAAGAAACAAACCCTAAGACACACAGTAGAGTTTTGTCATGCTAGCATGTTTCTTACAGGGACCTAAACAAAACAAAAAACTTAAGAATGCTTATTGTCTCCAGAGAATCACACTGAAGCTTTAATGGTGACAAAAGCAAAACACATTGCTCACATTTTTAATTTATCATAATGCAGCTATTTGGAATTACGTCAGAAATTACAGTGCTCATAAGTCTGCCCATCATATTATTTGCTGCATTGTTGTCCCTGACAATACTTCAAGGTCTTCCTTCAGAGTGCAGTGAGAAATATTTGAGAATATCACAGATGTTTTTACTACAGTCTTCCTTATGCTCTCACACCATCACTACAAAACTTACTTTTGCCATCAAAGAAAGAGAAGCAAAATAACCCACCCACAAACTTTTTGTTAGAACAGTTTCCTTTAGAAAGGCAAGTCGTACTATTGCACATATCTACCATCAGTCAACACCCAAGCTCATCTAACATAATCTGATTATGTTATTTCTAATTAACAGAGATAACTACAAGAATTAAAATTAACCAATCATTTTTCTTGTGTACACTGTGCACAGCCACATACAAACAAAAAAAAAACAACAAGAAAAAATCCAAAACAAACAAACCAACAACAAAACAACAAACAAACCAACAAACCACAGGAAGTGCAACAGCAACTTTTGTCACAGAAAATGCCTGTAATAAAATGAATATTTAGCAAGTTGATGTCAAGGTAAACCAGCATCCACTGCTCTCTCCCTGACTACACAGCCCAAAATCTCATCACACGGAGTAAATACATTGAGCACTCACAATTTTCCCTGGGTAAATCCATACAATCTCACTGTACCTAAGTATGGCAAGATGGTATTAGTGAAAAGTTCTGCCAACAGACAGAAAAATCACGATAACAAATCATATCCAGGGACTTTCCAGGACACCAACTCCAGAAGAGCAGGAAATAAAACCAGAGTGGCCTGCAGTACGTCTGTGAGTCATGCAGGAGACAGGACCAAGACCTGATAAAAGACTACTCACAGTGTAGGTGTGGAGTCCCTGCAGTCAGTGAGTCAGGGCAGCAGAGGCACCCACAGAGGGAAGAGCTCAGAGCGAGGTGGAGCTCCCAAACCTGTGAGCGAGGCGTGGCTGTAGGTGTCACAGATAGGGCTGGGAGGAGCAAGTGAGGCTCACTTGTGTCTTCAAGCCCTGAGAGCAGATCAGCTGCCTCATCAGCCTGGAGAAAAGGCACCTGGGAGATCCTCCAGCAGCCTCCCAGTACCTGAACAGGACCTACAAGAAAGCCAAAAAGATAATTTTTTTTTACAAGGGCATATGGTAATAGGAGAAGGGGGTATGGCTTTAATCTGAAAAAGGGGAGATTTATCTTAGATATTGGGAAGAAATTCTTCACTATGAAGGTGGTGAGGCACTGGAACAGGTTGCTCAGAAGGCCTCTATGGATGCAGGGATGCACACAGGTATGGAAAGAGGGGACAGGCTACCCAGAAGAATTGCAGGCACAATATCTGACTGTGAATGGACAGCGTTAGGCAAACCAGAGCTCAGGTGGATTTGGGACAGAAGGACACGAAGGGCAACAAGAGTGGTTCTGGCTAAAAAAAGGCTAAGGAAATCACAGATTAATCATAGACAAATAGAATGTTAAGGGCTAGAAGTGACGTTAAAGATTGTCTATTTCCAACCCCCCTGCCGTGGGCAGGGACACCTTCCACTAGACCAGGTTGCTCAAAGCTGCATGCAACCTGGCCTGTTCTGTAAGTGCAGCTCTGCTGCCGGAAGCCACACATTCCCATCTTCCTCATCATGCTACTCCATCCTCTCTTCTGTGCATAGCCATTTCCAGTACTTCCCACCCCTGATGGGGCTTAGGCTCTTCTTTCTGCAGTCTAAAATTCCATCAATGTTCTGCCCTACCAGGCCAGTAATGTGCGGTCTGGTTATCTCCTCTCAGAGCTCCTTTACCAGGTGAGTCCATGTAGCAAGGACAGAGGGAAGGACACCCTCAGAAGAGCTTCAGGGAGGGGCACCAGGCACTACCTGCACACTCCCTACACAGTTCCCTCTGGGTCAGTGTGGTCGCACACAGCCTGACAGCCTGAGAAACCTGCAATTCTTCCCAGGCCCAGCCTGGGAAGTTGCAGAGGGCTCAGGAGAAGAAATCAGCTCTCATACTATTCTGGGAGAGCAGAATGTCAGGAATGAAAAAACAAAGATAGGCACCTGTGGCTCCTGTTCAGCTCTATGTGATCTACGTGATGTTTCACTTTCAGAGGATTGTTTTCTTTTTTTTACCAATTAGACCCTTGTTTGTCTCTAATTGACCAATACGATTATATCTAATGATGTGTTCTATAGAAAGAGCACAGCTCTTTCTTTCTGGAGAACATAGAGGATGATGTAGTATAATAAACTCTCTTCCTTGATGCACAAACCTGAATTATTTGAGTCGTAATTGTGTTGCTTGGAATCTGGGAGCAACAGGTCAGGGTCTCAAATAATTCCAGACTGCTGCTGGCTTGTGGTAAACTGGCACCATAGATGAGCAGGCTCAAAGACCTTCCATCAGATTTTCTAGAACCCTTTGCAAAAAAAAATAAAAAAATCTGTAGCGGCAGCCAGTTGGAAAAAAAGAAGTGCGGGCTCTTCTGGGAGCTGCCAGCAAAAGCTGACTGTCAGAGCTGGTGGAAGCAAAAGCCTCCAGAAGCCACCCCTCACCTGCAGCAGCAGGCTGCCAGAAGTTCCCCCCAGAAAGATGATCCCTGCAAAAGAAACATATGGAAGAAATTCCCTGAAGAAGAAGCCCAGGAACTGCTGTGACAACTGTTATATCTCTACTATCTGATTCCCTAGTTGCACTTAAGAGTAGGCACAATGAGAGCTGGTTGTTAGCACATGGGTGTTGTGAATCAATTTAAAGATGAGGAGTTTTATCAGAACCAGCCCACAGTCAAGTCTTATGTGTTGGAAAAGAAGATTTTCTTAAGGATTCTATGAGGTTTTTCACCACAGAGAGCTGTTCAGGGAATGCTGGCAACTAGAACTGAAACTGGAAACAAAAGATGCAGACAAAGCCATGGGTCGTTTCTGTGCCTGTCGCAACTACACCACAAATCCCTGAGGATTTCTTGCAAGGCTTACAAGACCCTCTATCCATCCCAATACTAAAAATCTCAGAAAGTCATTGGGAAAGTTTACAGCAGTGTCCACACAGACAGTCCTGTCAGATTTTCAATTGCCTGTAGCATTTAGCCCTGGCATCTATTAAACATACAGGTAGTGAAAATAAATAGAAATAAACTGCATGTGGAAATAGCCACTGGCTATGTTTATATGAGTGAGTAATGCTGCACAAATAAAACAGTTCTGAGGAGCAAAACAACTGTGCTGACAATGAGATATCAAAATTTCTTGTGCTTCAAGAGCTTTTAGTCCAGTTCCATTCTCGTTATATGAACTGCATGCTATTGGCAGCTACAGCACGCTCGGTATATTCTTGGAGTGCACCTGCTCCAATGATTTCTGCTGAAAATGACCCAGTTCATGCCTTCATACTCTGGGAGACTGTTCCATTACATGAACTGGCAGTAGAGAGGAGATTTGTTTCAAGAAATTCAAACCCAAATGCTCATACAGTTACGCTCATATTTTTCAGAAATGCAAAAGATTTTTCTGCTCTGAACCCATCTAACTCTACAATCTTTTAATTATTTGGACTCCTTGGATAGTAATACTGGCCCATTACAGACATTATGTAGCTTTTAGAGAAATTCCTTGTCCTTCTCAGGCTGTCTTCAGACATTGAGTGTAATGCTGTTATGGTTTGTTAGCTCAACTCTGCCCATGAGCTGAAGCAGACTGGCTGCTCGTGTGACCTTGGAGCAAGAAACCCAGACATCCATGCAGGAGAGTGCTGAATGTGGCATACCTAATGTGTTCTGGCTAACACTCAGCTGGCCATCAATCATTCATTGAAATTTTCCCCAAAATTAATGCTAGGAAATATTTGCACCCTAAGCATGTCACGTCGTGCCAATGACAAGCAAGATCTTTCAGGGTTCAGTGCCATCACAACTCCTAGCACATGTAAAGTTCTGAAAATAAAGTGTGGTTTGCAGCACAGTTCCTTATACATTTTCAGCTGCTGAGCATAGCAGTGACCATATCAGAGAGATGGGGTTGGATGAAAACTGGGAGGTCTGCCTTGGAATCCAGAGAAAAGCAAGATATAATACTGTTTCGTTTTAAATGCTGGTCAGCTTTCCTCTCCAGAAATTAGATTTTCTACTCAATCCTCTTAATAAAGAACAAGCATCTAACAATTGTATTCTACCAGTAAGAACTCTCTGCCTGAGAGTTCACAAGAAATGATCAAATTATGCATTGTTTAAATACAACTCTAGATATCTCTTAGGTAAAATTATTCAAACCAAAATTCATGAAACAATTAAAATTGATAGGATTTGTAATATACTGCATTTTCCTATAACTAGAAAGAACTTTTCAAACTTACTACAGGCTATGGGTAACTCAACTATATATTTGTTACCTGAACGCATTTTTAAACCACACTACATTTCCATTTTAGGATTGTGTTTTAACTCTTCAGAAGAGGCAGTGAACAAATACTTTATATCGGACTTTCACCACTACACAGGTACCTGTCAAATCTGTTTTAAGGATTTGGATTATGATGCATGAACTTCTCTTTCCTTTGTCATCCAAATTTATTGAGATGGTAAATAGGTACTCTGTGTTGTTAAAATGCTCCTGCTATGGAAATAACTTGTATTTTCAATCCTTGAACAGCACTCAGATACTATAATGACACACAAAATATAAATATTGCATACAAAAATGATGGATGCCAGAGCTTGGCATGCCTTTTCTATGAAAGGCCTGTTATAGCATTCCTTTTGAGTTAAAATATCACTATAGCCACTGGCCTTGTCAAATCAGTTTTTAAAAGCACTGCCAGAAAGGTCTTGAATTATTGCAATAATGTAATTCAAACATGGTTGACATTCTGCCTTTTTTTTCACCTTCCCCACAGAAAACTTCAGCTGTAATAACTACCAGCTAATAAACCAGTGCCCCATGTAAGAGAATCTCTTCAGGAAAATCTTCTTAGATTCTTGTACACTCTAGCAGTTTGTGCTTTAGATAATAAGATGGAGAGTGGCAAACACAGATCAGACAGTAAAAACACTCTTCCTGTTGGTTGTGGACCTAAAAGAACAGAAGAGTCTAGAGGATAACTGAACACCCTTTTAAATATTAACACCAACAAAGGAGTTTCAACTATTTCAGTATTTTTTCAGCTATTTGGGTTTGTTTTTTTTTCTGTTGTTTCAAATCTCACATTTTGTTTCCCCTTGACACTGCACAGTGATTTTTGCCTCTTTGAAAATTGCAGACAAAGTGAGATGGATGTCTTGAATGTGGAATTACCAAGAGAATAGTTTATCAAGATGCCATGGGCAGGTGTAGATCTCAGGACTTTCTGCCACCTCTGCTGTGGGAGATCTGTTAATAATGTGAATAACAAGTAGAGAAAATCAGATACAAAGCACTACAACTACCCAGACACATTTGAGAAAAACACTGGGAGAGAAAGTCAAAACAGTACTTGTGAATCAGCAGGTCTGCTGTTTACCAGGAGATAACAGATGATTTTTCAGAGAGTGCAATATCTTTCTGTGCTGCCCTAAAATAAAAAAATAATACATTTTAAATGTATTATAAACAATAAAGAAGGANCAAGGACATCTGTATCCGTATTTCTTTTATCAGTTATTAAGCCTAGTTCTCCCTGCCTTTCTTTTTTAATTCCTGTGTCAGAAAATTAATTTTCCTTTCTTCTGTTGGACAGAAAATGCTAGAAATCATGACTAAATTTGTTGAGCTGTTGTTTTACATCTTAATGAAATTCAAAGGATTTTCTGTGGTTTTTTTTTTTCATACATGATAAGTTTGAGCATGTTGCTTATAGTGTAATCAAATGTAATCAAATATGTGGTTACTACCTGTAAGGAATGAGGAAGAATGTGTTACTATGTTTTTAATCATTGTGGAATCCAGATGATAACGTTAACCAGAGGAGCCTAGCTCAAGTGTTCTCTAATAACATCTGAACTCTACTATCAGTTTAACTTAGCTTGCTGTGACTCATACAGGGTAGAAGAAATTAGCTTCTTTTGGAGAAATTTGGAGTTTTAAAACTAAAAGTTTTAAAACCTTTTCTTTCCTGAACCATAGACCTCAAATAAAATTTGATAGCAGTAAACCAGTAAGTTACTTTGTGCCAATACGTATGCATCAACTTTATCTCATAAAGAGGGGGAATTGTTATTTTGTACTATTGATTTTTAGATTCTCTTCTATAAATTTTATTGGCCTGACACTGTCTTATCCTTCAAACTATTAAGATTCCAAAAAAGCCTCTATTCTGGGCTCTGGTACAAGCCAACTTGCCCTCTAATCATCAGTCTTCTTGTGCTACTGATAGTGAGATGGAAAATTCAGACTTTAAAAGAAAAAAGGTTAAATCTGAGCCATACATATAATTCAGAAAAAAAATTGTCACGTTTTTCAGAATTAGATGATGTCTGAGAAAACTTTCTTCCTGAATTAATTTTCTTGCCGTCCCTTATCATTTCCTCCCATTCATGACTGTAAAATATCCCTGAGAGCACCGACAGGATTACTGATAGTTGTTACCATTGTCAACATTGTCATCATCAACTGCTCAACAGATTTTAAGTTTCTTTTAATTTAAATGAGGAAAACAGGTAAGATACAGAGTCCTGGTGTCATTCAACTGCAATCTCCATCAGATATTTGATAACTATTATGCTTCCCAATTTTACTCAACTCAGGAATCAAAATTGTGATTGACAGTATAAGAGACAAACACTGTTCCCTGAACAGCAGGTAATTAGATTTTTCCCTGATGCCAAGAGAGGATCTAGAGAGACAGTGTGGAAGAAACATGAGTCAAGAAGTGAGCCACAAAACTACTGAACCCAATTAAATAAGGTCTTGACTTGAAAGCAGCCTGTAAAGAATTCCTGAATTAGCTATGTATGAATCAGAAATACACAAGGAATAGAGAAATTTAGGATAGTCCATCACTTTAGCTATTTTGGTTGATGCATTAATCTTCTCATAGAATCATAGAAAAAGGTTTACGTGTGAAGTACACAACACACCAGGTGGGCAGTGGGGTGAGGAGAGTGGCCTTGTAAAGGGAGAAAACTGGAAACAAGGGGAACATAAAAAGATGAGTGGGGGAGTGGGAGAGAAGGCTGCAAAACAGGAAGGTAATACATAATGTGATATAGGGAAAACTAAGGATGAAAAAATGCTGTTAAAGACTAAGGAGGACGTGGCAAGGCACAAGGAGATAATAACCTCAACCTGAAAATATATAGTTTGGAATTTGGAGATATGCTCCAATGTCTTTGAACTCAGGTCCACTGAGGCCAGCTTGGAATTCCTCAGAGAGGAAGAAGGGTTTCCCATCCTTTGTCCTCAAGCAATTCATTGCCTTCTCTATGCTGCTGAAAGATTGACAGGATGGATAACGGTATTGTTCATTTTTCAAGTGTGCATTAATGCCATTGACTTAACTTGTCTATTTTGAAGAGCTATTAGAGCTCTTTTGTGCTGTATCTATAGGTTGTATTGTGGGTTGTCACTACAGCACAGGCGCATCCTGCACAGCACTCTGCCTCCCTCACCCTGCTGCTTATCTGGCTGTCAACTTTATTGTAAAACATCAACAGGAAAGATGTGTGCTGTATTTTTGTCTTCGCAAACAGACCACATTATGTTAGGCTGCAAAATAATTACATGACATTCTCTGTTTTCCGAATTCAGGATTATCTGGCCTGTGCCTATGGCACTAATGCTACATCTGCTGGTGATATACATGACAGTGAGAGCAGGGGCTGATTTGCAGTCTCAGGGGCTATCAAAACTAGCAGCACTGAAAACACAATAATTATATTAATTGGGCAATATCTCTACAGCACAAGCCTTAGCTTTGCCTTAGCGTTTAATAACTTCTCTCATATATTGGTTATGTCAAATGTGAGGAGAAGTCAGAAAGAACTCCTTAGTGTTTTGGCTTCACAGTAGGTACACTAAGAAACAATTTGAGCTGGTCAAAATCTTTCCAGTGGAGTATTTTCTTGTCAGAAGACATATTTCCACCAAAGCAAAAATATTCTGCAAGAATGTACTGATTCTGACAAATGTAATTCAGAAAAAAAATTTGTGAAACATTAAGATTTCTGCTTTAATATTATTTTATTTCAAGGGCATATCCTTTACAGAAATTAAAGAAATAGATTAATAATAATATCAGATCTATTGAAAAGAAATATTTATATTCAACTAGCACTATGTTTTCAAGGAATCATAATGAAAAAAGTTCAGAAATCACAGAATATTCCTTTCCACTGACTTTGAATTTCTGGTTTTTTCCTGCAAACATGAGGTAAAAAATTATCTCACCCTACTATTCGGAAACAGATAAACAGGCATGTGAAGGACTTTCACATCACTTTTCTCCAGAAAAGCAGTGAAGTTTATACGCTGATATTTCTACTAAACACTTCCTAGAACTCTGAGTAGATCCTAAAGTGATATAAATCAGAGAAGTCCACTGTGACCACAGCAGGCAGAGTTTGATGCAATCAATCATCCATCATGAATGCTCAGGCTTTTCAGGTGCACTCGGTGGTGGACATGTACAGCATGCTTTATAAAGTGAGAATTTAAAGAACTTACTGTTGCAGCTCAGTTTGCTGTTCTGCTCTGAGGTGGGAATTTCTGGGAAGCTATTGAATCACATTCTGTCTAGTAATCTTCTGTAAAACTGAAATAATATTTTCCAACTCTCATTCATTCTAGAATTAGACCTTACTCTTGTAATATACCGATGCTGGTAGACCACATAGAGAAAATTAGAAGAAGCTAGAACATGTACGAATTGTTTAAAAGTGGAAAATAACATGTAGACTACAAAAAAGAATAAAGTAATTTCTTCTTTTAGAATTGGGTACTGAACTTGTACACTGAGATTACATTTCTCAAGTTGCTAACTGTTAAACTCTTCAAAACTTAGAATTCTTAACTAAATATATAATTCATTATCTGTTCCATTACTTGGATTTATGGACACTAGAAAACCTCATAACTCCACATCTCCTCAGCGAGTTAGATTTTAGCTTTTCTTTTTTTTTAAGTCTGCAAATTAAAGCAGGGATGGTTACAGATGCTGTGTTGCAAATCAAAGCCTCGAGCTAGTCCATGAACAGTTGAAGATTGCAGAGGGAAAGGTTTTGCAGTGTAGAATTAATTAGATTTTGACTAAAATCTGTAAGGGAAAACACCTTTATATACTCAATAGCTAGTGTATTCATCTATACAGAAGGATGTCTTTATACAGAGCAAGGTTGACAAACCCTCCAATGGCACACCAGAGAAGTGTTGGAAAGGCAGGTACTGATCTGTAATTACCCTGTAGACAAGGTGTCCGAACAATATTGATTATTTCTGTTATTTATTAATTATTAGGTTTGTCATTACAAGCCATTGTTTGAATTTCTCCTAGTCTGCCCTTGTCAGAGGAGCAAAGGACACTCACTTTACCCCAGAAATTATCAAATTAGATTCTTATGTAATTAATTAAGTCTCATTTGTTATGGGAAGCTACACAGACTAGGATTCAAGGCTCTCCGTTAGCTGTGCTTCTGATTAAATACAACTTGTGGTTCACACCAATGCAGGAGCGAAAAGAAAAGGAAAGAAGTACTAAGTATAGGTCAGAATATAACACTGTTTGTTGACAAGAGAGACAAATACATGCCACTTGTTGGTATTCTCTACATGTGGTCTAAAACGCTCAGCAGCAGAGCATCTACAGTTCTGACATTCGTTAACACAAATTACCATGTGGTACATCAGAAGGGCCTGCAGCAGCATGCCACATGATAATTGCCTGGGATAGAGCGTTGTGGGTTCTGCAGGGCCTCCCAAGAGCCTGCCAGCTGCACAGCAGAGGGCCAGCAGCTTGTGTGCCACAGCTGCACATGTGGCCTGTTAGTGAGCAGGGCTCCTGAAACAGCCAGAGCGCAGTGACAGCCTCTGTTAAACCATCACACACACCCTGGGTACCTCCCCTCCTCTCCAGGGCCGCAGGAGCTGCTCAGCAGCTCTGCAGTTACATGACCAAAAGTGATGGAATTGGCCTACGAAGACACACCTGGGTTCCACTGTGTTTCCTTTGTAGCATTTCTTAAGGAAAGAAAAAAAAAGGATTTTTTGGTAGGAACTTTTAAAATTGCGGAGATGGGGGGAAAATGTCAAAGTAGAATTAAAACATATTGTTTGACGAAAAATATCTTCTCTGTGCAATAACCTTCAATGTGAAAATTCCTATAACTTGAATCTGTTTCCCCATGGGAACATCTGTACAAACCAAATTCATGGTATCCTAAATCATCTTAATATGCTCACAGGCCTTAATTTGCTGGAATCTTCTCTCCCCCTGATTTTCTACCTACCTTTCTTAGCTACAACATAACCAAATGCTACTGCAAGCATGCTGAACTGGATAGAGAACAAACACTGTACTAGATTTTAATAATACATCTTCCATTCCAGGTATTAAATAGATAACCACCTAATTCTGTAATAATTCAGGAGAAAGAGGGAAACAAAACTAGAACAAGTGTATAAACTGTATCGTGTTCATGCATTGCAGTCAGTGATGAAACCAAACAGACCTAACAAGTTAAGTGGTTTTAGTAATGCTCATCATTATTGTCTCAGTCAAAGGATTTATAAAATACAAATAAATATAAAAATTGGTGTCATGCTAAAATATCCTGTAGGTCAATATCAATACCAGTGGTATCATGCACATTTTTCCTTGCAAGATCTAACAATAAAAAATACTTGAGGGCCAGTTTCTGTCTGGACATATAGGGGAATGGCATTCAAGATTTAATTTTCTGCAGCCATGGAGATTGATCCGTGTTACTCCAGTACTCAACAAAATAAGGCCCGAGAAAACCAGTGGATTTCACTGAAGGCTGAGTTTCCTTTCTAATTAGGCTACTCACTAAAGATTTAGTGCCACAGAATGACAAGTGTTTGTCTACACAGGCTTAAATAGTAATGTTTCCAGTCAGTGCAATTATTTCCCTTGCTTTAGTGTAATCCCTCCTAAACTGTGCTTCAAAGTTTGAGAGGTATCTTAGCCCCTACAGTAAAAAGAAGCTAAGTCTGAAGTTCAATTTATTATTGTCTCCCATAGATATCCTCAGCTTGCAGTAAATTAATGAAAAAGATATGTTCAGCTTGGTTAGCCCAGTGTAATGCAGTAATATTCTACTTCCTGTATCCACTAATTCATTAAATGCCACTGCTGGCTGTGTCCCTACATCCCTCAAGATGTAGCTCTGGTACAATAAGTTCCCAGGAAAACCTTTAAACATAAGTTTTAGTAATGAATGTTGGGGGTGGGGTGGGTTTCTTTATAATTTTTGTGGGGTTTTTTATTCACATGGTGAGATACTTGCAAGCAACCAATGCAATCTGGAATTCATATAGTTAAATTTTTGTTTAGAAGTCAGTGCTGCTGGCATTATTGAAAAGAGAAATATTATTTCACTTTCTTCTTGGCTATGTAATTACAAGTAAATAATAATTTGAGCTATCTTTTACTTGGTATAACAAGTATTGAATATCTTCTGAAGTGATGAACTGTAATGATAATATAGAAGTTGGGGAGGTATTGACAGGCTCAGAAAATTGTTTGGGCAAAAAAACACAGTCCTAATGAGCAAAGTCAAGGATTATTGCTTGTGAAATTGAGATTCTAACCATCTAATCAAATAATTCCAAATCTAGTACTTATAGACAAATGGGTTCAAGATTTAACAACAGCAACAAATCAAAACCCCTCCCTAAGAATAGATTGCTATTAGAAAATAATAATAGAGATAAAACTGCTATACAGACAATTTCTAGTACCTTGTCATTCCCTACTGTCATGGTGCACCCTTTCACTATTTTTCTTGGTCCTGAGGTTATGGGCTAAACTTTGGGGGCAGGAGGAGTCTGAAAGCAAGTCCTTCAGAGGAAAAGATTGAAGGTGAGAGTTTCTTTCTCCTCTTTGGTGGCAGGAGGATAGATTTATCTTCCTCACTCATGGGTCCAATGAGGGGTATTTTTATGTCTTTTTATCTTATCACTTTTTACACTTTGCTTTTCTTCCTTGCTCTACAATTCCACTTTGCAATTAAATATACTATATATGGAGTGTTTTACATATAATTGATACTTACTCTAAAAATCTGTACTGTCCAACTTACATGCCTTTTTTTTTTTTTTTTTACTTATCAGCAAATAGTCACAAGTGAGTTGTTTCCTGAGGTCTCCAAGATCACCATGTCACCCACTTCCCATGTTGCACCCACATTCCTCTACACTTCACCAGCTCCCAACTTTCAAGCCTCTGTTGCTATACCATGCCTGTATTCTGTATTATTTCATTATATGAAGGTTATAGATTTTTTTTTCTATGCAGAAAAATCTGCTGTTGCTATTATCATTTACACAAAATAAAGACATCTTTAAGTAGATCGAGATAAGTCCAGACAAAGCCCAAGGAAAATCAGTCCAGAGGCATTGCCCTGGTTTCAGCTAGGGTTGGTAACTAGTCTGTACCATTCATGTCAGCATTTCAGTTTTTGGTATATGGATGCAGAAAACTTTAGTGAGCTTTGTAAGTAAAAAATGAATGGTGACAAGCTGACAGCTTCTAAACCAGGCAACAACATCACTTAACTTATCCTGGCAGCATTAGAAGGTTTAAAGGAGGTACCAGCCACCCTTCCACTGCAGGAGAAGAGGTAACCACATACCAATACACTGCTAACAGCCCATGAAAACAGTTATCTTTAATTTCAGCTATGAAGCAAACCCATAGACATTATTAAATATTGGAATTGCCTGTGTGGTTTCAGATACATATGGTTCAAGTGAGTATCTTCAGGAAATGGTTTGATATTTGACTCACCAAGATCAATGTGTTATGCAATTACCAAGAACATGTTTACACAGTACAATACTTTGAACATATTTTCCTAGAATTCACAGCAAAACCAATTTTGCAGTGAAATATAGTGCTTAATAAAAGCTGGAAGTCTGCTTTGTGAAAGTTTTCTTATATAAACATTCATAATACCTCCTAGGATGGAGATGCTACTAAAGCAGAAAGAAAAAAAAATAGTTCAAGCAAGCCATACTTTTCCTTTTAAAGTAAAATGCCAATAACCTATCATGACTGTGATGGTATGACTCACTTTAATACTGACACATATAGATCCCACAAACCACAGAAACATTTGGGCCGTTATTTTTAATGGCCTTTTAAAGACATAAACAATAAAAACAAACAATAAAACATCTTTATAGTGTTGCTATACTTGGCAAAGGGACTAGAACAGTTTTGGATGATGGCTGTGCTGGGTCTGGCTGGGATGGAGTTAACTTTCCTCACGGCAGCCCATACATTGTCCTGTGCTGCATTTGGGGCTGAAATAGCGTTGATAAAGTGCCAGAGTTTCTGCTGTTACTGAGCAGTGCCAGCACATCATCAGGTCATTCTCTCAGGCCAGAAGGCTGAAAGGATGAGCAAGAGTTTGGGAGGGGATACAGCTGGGACAGCTGGCTTCAGCTGGCCAGGGATAGTCCACACCGTACAACATGCTCAGCAGTAAGAGACATAGGAAAGCGGTGGGGAAAAAGATTTCATTAATAAACCAATTATCTTCCAAAGCAACTATTCATACTGAGGCCCTGACTCCCAGGCTGGACATTGCCTCCTAATGGGAATAAGAGAATAAATATTCTCATCTTGCTTTGCTTCTGTGTGTGACCTTTGCTTTATTCATTAAACTGCCCTCACCTCAACCCTCAAGCGTGCCCATCTTATTTTCTTCCCCTGTACTGTCAGGGAGAGTGAGAACTGCAGGGTGGGAGGCTGAAGGCCACCCACTACAATGTATTTATTTAAAAGTAGTGAAGTTATTGCCACTGCTTTCATGTGCCACAGAGTAAAGAATAATCTCATTGCAGACTCTTCAATAGGGATTATCCAAAA
The DNA here is from genome assembly GCA_013400315.1 of Bombycilla garrulus. Lineage (NCBI taxonomy): Eukaryota > Metazoa > Chordata > Aves > Passeriformes > Bombycillidae > Bombycilla > Bombycilla garrulus. The sequence continues at coordinate 426,409 of VXBU01002651.1, read as the reverse complement.
AGTAGGCCTGAATATAAACTGTTTATTTATAAAGTTATAATACAGACATATCATATCGATAGCAAGAAAGGTAGGAACTGTTCTTTTAGGGCTTTTTTAGCAGAGCTGAGCATAAAGTTATTGATAATTTTATTAAAACAGGAAAAAACCCCAAAAACTTAGCTGTGTCAAATCCCAAAGTCAATTATGAAGCTCCTGATTACTTCAGGTTACAAAAATTACTCTCTACAAGACATGAATCAGAAATGAAGGCAGAAAAAGTCTAGAAGTTAACCAGACGATAGAAACTTTTCCAAATCATTATATATGGTTTCTCTCATTCTCAATTAATCTGGGACCTGTTACAGATCATCCAAAATCAGAAGAATGGCTGTGATTTTACTGCAGCACCCAGGGCTAAACTATTGTTCCAAAGATTAAGGCAATGTGTGTTTCTTTAAGTTTGTTCCATGTTAGTCATAAATGAACACTAACATACATAGTTTGAAAAAAATTGTCCTTAAATGATCCAGGTGTTTTCAGCAAGCTCAGAAAAATAACTCTTTCACTTTTCTAACACATCTGGCACGTCAGCGTTCTTGAACATTCCTGAAATAGACTACTCTAGTACAAACTAGCAAGATGGTATGGAGACTAATAGATGGTAAATTAATATTACCTTTGTTTCTTATTATAAGCCACGTTACAATTGCTTTGACAACAATTTAGCACCCTTTCCATTTTACAGATGGAAAACTGAGTCAGAGGGAATTCATTCAGCCACCATTTGCTAAACTAAGAGAACACTGGATGTAACTTGGGGTAGGGATGGAAAAGAAGGAAGGCATCCTAGATATCAAACCAAATTTTTCACTTAAATCCCCATAGTGTGGGGGCACAGGCTGCACAGATCTAACTGCTGATGTTTTCTCTTTTAGGCAAATGTCCCTTTATCTTTCGAGGATTCTTAATTTTTTTGGGTGGAAGAATTAAAAGGAAGCTTAGGGAGAGCTTCATGTCCTTTTCAGTTCTTTGGTCTTATTTCACGACTTGAAAGATAATCACTCAGGTATATTTTTGANATACATACATATATATATATATATATATATATATATAAAAAGATGAAAAGAGAAAAATACCAACAATATTCCCCACATTCTAGTGAATACATAAAAGTTCACTGCTCAAACTCAATATATTTTGTGCTGGCCTGAGGTAGGCTCCTCCTCCCACATCACAGGAAATACCTTTAACTTAGGCAAACATCTCAAGACACAGAATCTTTACAGTGGACTGTCCTTTGTTGGACTGCAATATAATAGGGCCCTCCTGATTTGTGGCTGGAAGAGAGAAAATAAAAAGAGTAACTACACCCTTCATGCACTCACTTTGAAGAAAACAATTCTGGAACTAGGGTATAGAAATGACAATGCTTCAAAAATATTCAGTAAAGAAACCTCAATTACCTTATGTATTTGCCCCTTACAAAATTTCTGGTGAACTGCAGAGGCATACAGAAAGAATGAGATGGGAAAAACTGTATCTATTGGGTATAATTTTCTAAATCCTTGCATTTTTATAGTAACTTATGTCTCTGAATATAAAGGTGCCAAATATTTCTAAAACATAGTTCTCCATTCAGCTACAAACTAGTCGTAATGACATTTTTTTATATCCTTTACAGTAATATACATGAACATATATGGTGTATTGTTATACTAAAGAGTATGGAAAAGATCTAAAATTTATAAAAAGTTCCAAAGGTTCAAAGGTTATAATGTTTTACTTGTGTTCTACTTCCCCTCTAGTACCCAGTCAAAAATTATCTGAAATTTCAGATTCCTTGTTCATATACCTTTGCTGAATGCAAATATATGCTGTTTTAACAAACAAAACAGAGAACTTCAGGTGCATAGCCTGAAAAGAAATTAAAGAATGGGTTATGAGTGTGGCAGTATGAGGGATATCTCAGAAGGACTCTCCTCTATGTTTTGGTTTTTTAAAATTTATTTTCTTATGTGATCATGTATTCATTTTTGAATTAAATATAAAAGGTCCCTAAAGGAAACATCCTTACCCCCAACAAGTATTCTGACATGAATACAAAGTATTGCAGGAAAAAAAACCCACTTATATAAAGTGGCTTTTACTGTAGTAGTACGGGTTAGCTGACTGAGGGAAGGACAACATTATTTTTTTCAAGACTAAAATAAGTGAAAATAAATGCAGTTAATACAATCACAACAAAACAGTCAGTCACATAGAACACTCAGTGTTTTTAGAATGGTGGGATAGGTGAGATCATAACAAAGTTTAAAAAAATGAAATGAAAGAAAGGAATTTTCTTATTTTTTAAAAAATGAGGTACACTCCAAGTGGTTATGAAGATGACGTTCTTTAAAATCAAGCTAGGATTCTACATAAATTCCCCACATATTTTAACCTATTTAATATATTTCCCACTTTTTAACATATTTCATTGTTTCTAGCTTAAAGATTTTCTTCACTGCTAGGACTGTGCTAGTTGAGAATAATAATTTTTAGCATAGATTTGCCCAAATAAGAACTAGACTGAGACCAGAATGCTGATATTGCCTTTTTCCCATGAGCACCAAGAGATAGGAATAGAAGTCATATTTGAAGAATTATATTTAAATGTATTTAAATAATTCTGCTGAGCTTTGCTTACCAGAACACCCATATATTTTCACAATAAACAATTTGTCTAGCATATTCTTCAGATACATTTAAAACATGATAAATTTCATAAGCTAATAATGTTTAAACTTCAAAAGCAGGCAGAGTAGAAAAATAAACCCTAAAATAATGCTGAAATGCTTTAAAATACCTTGAAATATCTTCATATATCCGCATTTATTTCAGAATACCTTTATAATCCTATTAGATTGTTTGCAGAATACAGTGCAATTTCTCCAAGAATGTGTTCTGATTCCCAGCTCAATCATCTCTAAATTTATTTTAATTGAGGTATTTTCCTTCCCTGAAATTTTATTATCGGTTTTTGATGTCATAATGGATTTTAAAGCTATCTGTGTAAGAGAAACACGGAAATTGAGTAGTATGTTTGTTATTGAGGCCTGAATCCAGTGCAACTCTACAACAAGCAAAAATTTCTCATTTTACACAGAGCTTGGGTTTTCCCTTCTTTGCCATATAATTCTACCTAAGTATTTCTATTATAAAATATACATTTAATACAAAGATAAAAAATTGTTTTCCAATAGAAAAAGAGAACAGAAATAATTAAAGGTATTTAATGTCTTAACTGGGATATTGTGCAGTAGACAAATTTGATAGCACTAATGAAGAAAAAATTCAAAAATTACTGTCCTGCCCACATATATATGTGGTGATAAAATGAGAGAAAATGTTTTTAAACTGAAATAGGGTAAATTTAGATTAGACATTAGGATGAAATTCTTTACCATGAGGGTGGCCCTGGCAGAGGTTACTCAGAGAACCTGTGGATGTTCCATCTCTGGCAGGGTTCAAACCAGGTTGAATGGGGCTCTGAGCAACGTGGTCTGGTGGACAATGTCCCTGCCCACAGCAGGGAAAATGGAAATAGATGATCTTTAAGGTCCCTTCCAATCCAGGCCATTCCATACCTATGACCTATATTTAAAGCTGTAGAATTTATATTGGATAATGGAGAAATTCTGTATCCCACCATTCCCTACTCAGTCCATGAAGCCTTGTCTCCAGAAAAAAGGAACTGGACCTCTCAGCTGCATAGCACAGGGCATACTGGGGCCACTAGGTGAGATTAAGATGAAATCCTGCACCTTTTCTCCTGCAGTGCTCTTGGTGTGACTCTACACAATTTGTTGTAAAGCGTCACAGACAACTGAAAGTATCTAGAATAAGGTACTCTGTGAAGTATTTCGCCATGGTGCTTATCCATCAACAGCATTCCCATTTCTCAGAGCTCCTAAACGTGTGTTAACTTTCATAAAAGTACAAAATAGCTTAGTCTTCCTAATAAATAAGGATCACTTAAGCACATACTTCAACGTGTTACTTAATTAAGCAGGAGATCATTTACTAAGATCACATTTCTGTGAATAAAATGACAAGGCTATGGCCTGCGATGAGTTTCTTGTTCTATGAAGGGATGTTTCTGGAGAGACTGTAGAGTCTTCTGGGTAAAATAAGCTAAATTTTCTTTGTTTGATTAGTAAATTAAAGAAAATTTAAAGTATATTAAAAATAATAAATAATTAATTCATTTTTAAAAAAGGATTCTGTTATTTCTGTGGTGACCATTTGTGTCCTCACCATGATGTAAAGAAGCAGGAGTTCTGTTCTGTGCTAGGTGCACAGAGGACTTTGAATTCCTAAGTATTTATTGGGCAGATTAATCATATGTAACTATTTTGTGATCAGCAATATCAAACCATTAGATCCTTCTCGTCCAACACATCTTCATTAAAATTTTTTTTTATTTTACAATGAGATTATTCTAAAAAAGGTTTAAAATTAGTTTATTTTCATCTGGTATATACTTCTACACACATATAAAATGTTACTTTAGAAAACATCCTCAAATACAAATCGCAAGCAAATTTCTGTTTCAAGTACAAAATGTTTAAAAGGCTCTACAATACTTTTTTTTTTTTTTTACCTTTTTTTTTTTAATTTCATAGAAGATTTGTCAGCCACATTGGAATTTGCTATATCTCTGGCATACAGAAAAAACCCAATTTTTAGATATTTGTATATCGCTTTTCTGCAAGATTATCACTAGTATGCTTTTCATAGAGTTTTGCTAATCTGTCACATCCATTTACCCAAGCTACTGCCTCTGACAGATCTAATGAATGGCACATACTTGCAGCATGTTGACTGGTAAAATATTTAAAAAACAAGGACAAGATTGACTGAGGTCAGTAAAAATAAATAGCTTATCTCTGTGCTACATCCCCTTTTCCTTCATATATTTTTCTTGTCAAAGACATCAGTAATGCTTCATTTTCAGAGTCACTGTTTAGAAAGGCTGAGGATTTAAATGTCACCCTTCATTTGTGTTTGATGTGATAAAGGTTTGCCACACACTTCCTGAGTAAGGATAACTGTTTATCCAATTTCTTCAGGAAAAGTATTAATTTTGCTTCTTAAAACAGTTCTTTATCAGAAGTCTTTTGTTCTTTCTTTCATACACTATTGAATAGATCTTATGAGACTTGAAGTTCATCTACAAAAGTATTTTATGTGTTTTCTGAAATGTCCTTTACGTGTTTCACATTTAAATTCTGCCAGGTAAGGGCTTAATAACTTTTCCCAATAGGAGAGATGGTGGTTAGGTGACACATGGAATTAACTTCAAGGTATTCAGAACCATATGCTCCCACGGTCTTCATGCCTAAAGGAGTAGTAAATCATTACAGCACCTACACATCCTAGCCCAAAAAAGGAAAAAAAAAAAAAA
>VXBU01002651.1:389505-420937 GCA_013400315.1 Bombycilla garrulus | reverse complement strand
CTCCCCAAAAAATAAATTAAAAAAAAAAAAAATTGAAGATTTCTCTCCAAATTCAACATGTGACCTAAAAGAGCCCTGCTTTTCTCAGAATCCTGCTGGGCCAGGCAATAAAAAATGGCCAAACTAATCATCAGTTTAGTGTGGCAAAAATCTTGCAGGGCATCCAGCCTGTATCCATCCAGCTGGGAGGAGTGATGCTCTTTTCAGCTCAGCCCACAGCTGATGGGAGAACCCCATTGTCCAGAGGGATCTGTGCAGGGCACATACTTCCATTCCTGGGGGCAAGAGAGGTTATGAACACAAATGCCTCTTTTAAGCACTGATAATTGAGTGGAATAAATGGAGGCTTAGTCCTAATAAAATGTTTCTTCCATAATACCAGTCCCAAAACCAGCAAGAGCCAGGAGAGTTTAAAAAGGTAAAACACACATCCCGCGCTTGCTAATTTTTCCTGCCAGGATTTGTGTTCTTTCTTGAAGTAAGGAATGTGGCACATAACGAAACTGTATTAACTGCATGAACAGAAGCCTGCCAAGGCACATGCCATTTTAATAGATTTATATTTTTTAATCTAACTCTCAGTATTCTTGGTACTCCCCCTCATCTACAGTATTTCTTTACTCCAATATTTGTATTCCCACCCACTATCCTAGAATTTCAACCCCAATATATTTTGGGTTATACAGGCAGGCAAAAAACCAAAAGCTTTCTAATTCTTAAGATTATGATTGCAGCTGAGGCAGGATCTTACGCTGGGTGGGTGTGGAAATAGTGTAATTTTCCACCTCTTTGTTCATTGCAAATATGAATACTTCATATACAAACACTTCTAAGTGTCTACAATTAAAGAAACATAAATTGTGTTTGATTCCATTATAGGCAAAGACATTTACCTTTTACTAAAATTATGTTTGCAGAAATGTGATGGTTTGCTTCCCTTTTTCCTACAAGTATGCCTTTGAATCCTATAGAAGACTAGCGAAGGGATCCTTCCAAGCACTTTCTCTCGTTTATGGCTTTTTTTAAGCCGCATTATTATTGTTGGAAAGCTTTCCTTGTCTGCATTTCTATTCTGTGAAGTTTTCATAATTAGGTACATATAATTAAGATTTCCATTAGTGTATTTTTTTTTAATTCCCTGTGTCCCAGTAAAAATGACAGATAGATGCCTTGAGACTGTTATGCTTTAATTGTTCCCCAGGAGTTAGATTATTGAGTTAGAACCTGATTCATACACTTTTTATGCACCATTTCCTTGACTTTTTTTTTAATCTGACATTTTGCTCAGAAACTTAATCTTACCGAGAAAAGTGCCAATACTCCTTATTTGCGTAAATCCCTTGAGAACAGTTGCCATGTCTTCCCTCTGCACCTCATTATGCACTACATGCATTCCAAAGAAGAGGAAGAATCAGCTGCAATCGTCCAACTAACCAAATATTTACAGCTTTTTGTTGTTGTTTCAACCTTTCAGATAAATCATGCCATGGGTTCCAGCAGTATATAACTCAGAAAAGTCACTCTGAATACACATCAATGTAAATAAAACCAGATTTTGAATACTAAGAGACAGCCATCAAAAGAACGATCAAGAAAACGGGAGCACACGTAGCAGTCTGTTTTTCAGACTTTATAAATATTTCATCATAAGACTTAGTCACTATTATGCAGGGGTGAGCTGCTAAAAGAATTTTAAAATAATTTGCCTAAGAGTCAGACACAGAGTTAGTACAAGTCATGTTGTTCCTCTTTTCCATGGAAATGAAACAGCAATGGGAAGAAGAGCTTCTTTCACAGCCAGTGGGGGTAATGCAGCTCCTAGCAAAAATGCTGGAGTTGGAAAGGGTCATGGTACAGCCTTGCTCTAAGTGGAATGAATCACTCCCATACCAGCCCTACTGTATATGACAGTATTATTAGTGCAATACAATTGGAAAAAAGCAGTCATGACATACTTACTGTAAAGCATTTTTTCATGTAGCATAAACCCAGCAAATTTACTTCCTTTGCCTTTTCTGATAACTCACCTGCCACTTCAGTGTCCCAAAAACCTAGAGTCTGTCAGCCTAAAGGACACTAAGCATGGCAGGAAACAGAATTACTTGCTGTACTTGTCTGCTTTGGAGACCCATCCTAGTTAGACAAAGTCTCCTTTCCTGCTCTGATAAAAAAACCAAAACAAAACAAAAAAAATTCAACCTTTGGAGAATTCCTTTTTGTTGCACTCCAAAACCCTCCATATTTTTTGTTTGTCAAAAGTATCAGGCAAAGATATTGGTGACAGTTTTGTTACTCCCAAGAGTGAAGCACTGAAAGGATCCTGTGTCCTGAGAACAAATTCTCAGTGAAATCCATTCATTATACTTGGCTGCTGGAATACACTTAGGTCAAATAAACTTTTTTTAAAAATGAGTACTAGTTCCTTGCAATGAAAAATAGCAGTGAAATGGAATTTAACACGTTTTCCTTGGGAGAGCCATGAGTTAAAAGTCATTCAATTAACAAAAAGAAAATAATCTCTTAGTTGCCCAATATTATGTGAGAAAAAAAAAAAAAGAAAAAGGGATAAAGTACACAGAAAATGTAACTTACTTTTTTTTTCATTGGAAAATGGAAAAATTTGCTTCTTCTGTTATGACAGTGTTTTCCAAATTCTTTTCCTTTTCTCTCCCTTCACACAAAGTAAAGATAGCTCAAAACGGACAGTAACCCAAAATGCTTGGGATACCAAAAGACCCAGTAAGTCACTATAAGAGGTTACAAATGTCCAGGGAAATATTAACATGCAAATAAAATAATACAAAAAAAAAAAATCACTTTTTTTTCATATCTGTGCTATATAACACTCCACAAGTTTCTGTTACAAACACATGTGGATTTTTTGAGGCTCATGCTGTTTCAATATTCTTTCACAGTTCTTCCAGAGGCTTTAAAGAGGTTGAATCCTTAAGATTCACTCACCTGAGAACCTCTTCAGAAGCTTTCAGCTGAACTCTTGCTGAACTAAAGCTGCAGAGGAAGAGCAAATGATCTATTCTTTTTCTAAAGAAAATGAAAATTACTCTTTACTTGACTTTCCAGATGCAACTTAATAACATTTTTGATTGTTTACAATAATTGGGAAATGCATGTTCAAAATTAAGTGCTTGGGATGTATTTTTGCCTGTGAACACACATATTGGATGCTTAAAATCATCATGTACTCATTGCCTCCCACCATTGGTGTTGAAGCTTTTCATTCCCGAGCAAAAGAGGGAAAATTAATATTCCCTGAGGATACATACAAGTGCTTATAACAGTTACTAATAAATCTGTAATAATTAACCTACGTCTTTAAAGCAAGTAATTACATCCTTTTTCCCAACCCACCCCCCAAGCTGTTCATTCATACACAGCTCTTGATGAGTTTAAGCTACTCATATCAAAACAATAACTCATAGAAGTCACAAACACTCCTTGTGCAAAGAAACATATTGTGAAAAACGCGACAGGCTTCCTGCGTTCCTTCACAAAGCAAAATCTGAACTAACCCCTAAAGGAAAGAAGGAGCTTGATCTCAATTGTCTCAAGACACTGTGATTCCCCTAGAACTTATATAGCCAAGTCCCTATACCTTCTTTTCATATTTTTTCCACTTTTACGTTTGACTTTTTGAAGAATAAGGGGAAAAAAAATAAAAATCAAACACTGTGTACACTAATATCCCTTTTCTTGCTAATAGACCTTCTAGAGCCCACAACTGATTTGACCATGAACAAAAGTCAATGTTATCTGTCATTGATTTCATTTCAGGAAGGACAGACTATTGCCATATTATTTGACAAGTGTGTGTACACAATCTCTGGAATAAAAATTCTTTCTTCTTGGAACATATAAGTATTCATGTTAATCTTACAGTTTTATAGGAAACTCATTATTTGTATCCTAGAAATAATCTTTAACTGAAACAAGAGATTATTTCAAAAGTTTACAACTCATTCAGAACCACATAAAGATGGAAAGGATTCTTTTCTAGAGGTTAACTGCTCATGTGATGGATTTTTGAAGAAAGACTTTCAACAGCATTAAAGATAGCTCAAAATGCCCTGCATAGAAGTATAGTCAGGAATACAGATGTTTCAGAAGTTAAAATGATTGGTACTGTAGTATTGCCCAAGTGACCTCAAAGTGCAATTGATGATTTAAAAAAAAAGTCTGGATTTATGATGATCATCTTCTGGTAATAATTTATTTACTGTATTTTATATTGGCAACATCTATTTCAGTGAGTAGGTGAAGGGGGTAGGGTATCGATTAGGCAAATTATAATGCTTACAATAATATAACTACTAGTCAATGAATTTTAAATGAAATAATAAATGCCTTCTACTAGCACATTTTAAAAATACTTAAACCCTGGTGTTTAAATAAAGTTGAGTTTTAGGTGTTTTTTAGTAATCTCCCTTTTAAGATTTCTCATTTGATGCCTACTGAAATGGGTCCATTCCTCACCTAACTAATGAGGTCTAGTAAATAATAAAAACAAAAAAAAACAACAGACCAACCAACCAAAACAACTTTTTTTCTTAATACCATGTAATTTTTAGTGACTACCAAAATTTTTCTCTTTTTAAATAGCCTTCCATGGTTGTGCGTTTCACAAGACAGGTAAAATATTCCTATAAATCTTGATTGACAGAGTGGCCTAATGCACTTTGCACTTGGCTCTGTCAGACATTAGTAAGTGATAAGAGAGGGACAAACAATTTAAGACTTTGGGCAAGAGCAATGGGCCTGTGCTTCACTCCAGACAAGTCTGGTGCAACAGCAGCTAAATCTGTAAAAAGATCCCAGACACTGGAGTTTTCTGAAGTGCTTATGCCATCCATTTACAGCTAAAGAAAACCAGTATAGTTCATGAAACTCTACTTGAGAGTCGAAATCTTGATAAAGAATAAAGCCTTTGGTTTGATTAGAAAACACCAGTTTATTGAAATAGTCTGTTCAGAAGGAAAAAAGTCACGCTGAAAAGGTGTGACTCCATTCACAACCATTTGCAAAAAGTTTTGTAAATTCTAATTATAAGAAAACTAATTCTTTTTTCTTATTGCAAGATTTTAAGAGTAACTACTCCAAGCTTAAATGAAATATGCACACTCTAATTCTTTCAAGTGATTTATTTAGGAACTGAAATGTTTTGCTTGACAAATATTTATTAATATTGGACTGAAAGAAAAATATTGAAGCCAAGCTTCCACAGAAATGGTTTTTAAAAAATTTCCATTGGCTCATACTCCATTGTCATCCTTACAATAGAGTGCTGTAACACAGTTCCCATCACACTGCTCATCGAGACTCCACTTATTACAGTAAGTGCCTGGCTGATTATTTTGTGATAGCAGCACATTGCACTCGCTGTTCTTGAACTGGAACTGGCAGTTCACTGGCAGGTTAGGAATGAAGGGAGCCCTAAATTGTCTGATATGTGTTCATACACACAGAAATTGATTCTGCCCTCAGTTTGAGTGTCTCAGTAAACTCTGGAGCTTGCTCGGCTTAAATGAGGAGAAAACTGCTAAATTATTCTTAAGAATGATGTGCAGCTGCTCAGTTTGGAAATCAGCTCTTCCCTGCAGGGCCTGCAAAGCCCAGCTGTGTCAGCCTGGGCACAGCTAACAACTCCTCTGCTCCCACAAGGGAGAAACAGCACTCACCAAGGGTGGGAGGATGGGGGTAGTGCTAATTGCTTTGTATTTTAAAGACATCTCCTGGTTATCATCTTCAGGGTGCTATATCTTCATTTAAAGTGGGATAAATCACCATGTGTGGCACTGCTGGAGATCACAAGGGCAACAAAAAAAAAAGAATGGATATTTTTCATAATATTTTAATAAAAAAAGAAAAAGCCAAAATAATCACCCCCAAAAAAGCCCCCAACAGAACAAAACAAAAACCAAATGAAACAAACAAACAAACAAACATAAATCCCTAACAAAGCCACACTCCCACTGCAGCTGGAAAGCTCTCTGCAAAATTTCCAGTACCTTTTTCTCTGTGATAAAGAGCAACTGATCCACGGCCTGAGGGATGACTGACTCTGGATACTAGTCAGATTGGGTTTTCTTCTCACAACAATATCAGGCCTCAGTTTGTGAGTCATTCTCTAGACGGTAATTCAATATTAAGTGTGTTTGTAAAGAATCTTTAGGTATCTCCTTCTGCAGATAAATTTTCTACTGTTTTCTAATCCCCTAGTAAGTAAAAGGAGCCAAGATAAAAAATGTAGGATATTGTCAATGCTTGTAATGAAAGGGAAGTGGGAGGAAACAGGAAACAAACTCTCAGCAAGGTGGCTGAGGCTCAGACAATTTTTCTTTTGCCAGTGGACTTATGCAAAACAAAGTTTCTTTCTCTACTGAACAACAGTGAAAGTACAGAAGGAGCAAGCACTTGTAATATTGCATTTTTTTCTGAATACAAAAAGCACAAAGATGCCATTACCTATAGGTGATGGGCAAATTCATGTATTTGTCTAATATTAACTGAGAAGTATTTGGTCAACAGTTTTGTTGCTGTTCTTTCAAAATAATGATCCATTCTCCCTTAGTCTTCACCACTTATGTTTTGTTTATTCTTTGCCTAACTTGAAATAAGCTGTTCACTTCAAAGCAATGCTTTTTCAATGCTATATATTTTGGCTACAGTATATGTGTGTTTACATCATGAACCAGCAGAGCTGAGGCATAATTCCTTGAGGTGTAATTAATATATAGATATATCTTTGTCCTTCTGTAGTTTTCAAGAATTTTATCCTGTGCTCACAGCAAAAAAATCTTTGTGCTAGGCAGTGGTAGAAATATGGGAAGAAAAGTGGTTATTCCATCCCTGCGTTGATTGCCACTGCCTCTATCATATAGCAAATGCCTCCCATTTCAGCTTTGTTCTCATATCTGGAAAATCATATTGTTTTGTCTCCTACTGAGTCAAAACATCAGTAGTATTCAACAGAAAATTAAATGCCTGTGTAAGTCAAGTCTGCATCAACTCTGAACTACAAGATAAGGAATCAGCAGGTTACAAGCAGTTACAGTATTATAAACATTTCTGCAGGCAAGTCACTGGCCCAGGTTCCTCAGAGATTATAATAGGCAGATATATTCATTATTAAGACATCAGAATAAAATACATCATTCCATCTTGCAAATGTTGTAAAGTTACTAATAAGTACTGTAGCAAAAATTTAAAAATTATTATCTTCCCATGCAAATGAAACATGAGGATTAACAAGCAGACTTATTTACACATTCTGTTATTTGTTTCCTTTGGTAAACACAGACCTTGAAAAACTCTTGTGAACATACCAGGCGCCTTGGACACAACATATTCGAAAATAAAAACAGCAGAGGTCAAAACCTATGCTGAACTCTTTCCACTTTTTACCTGAGATTCATATTTTAAAACCATGCTCTGACACTACAAAAACACAGGATCTGTGACTGAAGTTACCCTACCTGTGTGCCTCTTTTAACTTCTGCAAAGCATGGCAGATGCAGCCACAAAGGCAATGGATGCTGGGGAAAGCATGGTGAAGAAAAAGCCATTTCCCTTGTACTAGAGCTGTGTGCAGTTTAAGAGTCTTCCACACAGATCAATATTAGACCACATCACTCATCAAGTCAGGATGAAGAACAACTCCTGAAAACATTGGTAGATGCTAGAAATTAGGAGAAAGATAACTGAGGACAGAAAATGTCATGCAAATTGAGATGAATCAATCTGTGAACTAGGCCACAGAAACAAAGATCAGCAGTCTAGAAATAAGGTTTTGAGATGAGGAGATAATTCCTAACAATGAGTAATACTAGAAACACAGCTTCTTTTCAGCTTCAAAAACAAGATAGGTGACTTGTGTACTGCATGCAATTATCCTTAGAGCACAGTACAGAAAGCAGATGGAGTGAGGAAAGAATAAGTACATGAAAACCGACAACTCAGCTAAGAAATCTGATTTTTTTTTTTAACTAGACTTGTAATAAATGTTATCAGAATAAGTTAAGAGAGCTGCTGTTTCTCATGGTTCCAAAGGTTTTCAGTTCACAACTGCACATTCTTTTGGAGCACAGGCTTTATTCAGCCAACTTGCTTTTATCAAGGGAAATGTTCTAGTCAATGTTATGAGTGATATATAGACATCAGACTGGATGATGTATTTGTGCCTGAAGATCTGACACTATCTATTTTGAGGATTTATGAAGGGCATAGAAGTTCATTTGTTTGGGACCTTTATGTTAGCTGATTTAAATTTTAGAGTGTTTTTGTTTGTTTGGGGGAGATTTGTCTGTGTGTGTTTTGTTTTGTTGGGGGCTCTTATGACAGCTGCCAAACACAGCTTACAACCTTGAAGGGTTATTAATCAATTAGATACCATGTTCTGTCTAATAAACATGGAAATGTTTTCCTACAGCAGCTGTCATGTCCTTCCACCATAACCAAAACCACATTTAGTACATTAAGTTCTTTTCTTTTACAACTTGATTCTTCTGAACTAATAATAGAGCAGTTAATTTTCCACTGGAAATCCCAGAACAATAGAATTACCTAATTCAAATAAGAATTAAGTGATCTGGCTTTTCACTCAGACGAACCTGTTCAGGTATAGCTGAATCCCATACTGGAAACATTTTACGGCTAAAATGATGTCTTCATACCACACCAGCAACACGTCCTGGTGTGTCTCTCCTATGCTGACATCACTGCACTTCCCCAAGTCAAACCATCCATCTCTGGCTCAGGAAGTTACACAAATCTTAGCACAGTTTTGCTATAACAGTGCAGGCCACTCAACTTGTGCTATCTTGTCAATGACTGCTTCCACAAACTGCACCATCATCTGAAGCTGAAACGTTTCCACAGTACAGAACAAAGGGCTCATTGTTTCACAACAAAAAGTGTTGAGTAATTTGCTTGGACAAAATCAAGTAGATCAGATTTTATCAGACTGTGGAACAAAATCAAAACCATACCCAAAGTGTTGGCCACAAATCTTTGTCTATAACAGAGCTCAGAGGCAGCTCAGTTCAAACACAGCAAGGAAAAATGCCTGGCTGATCTTTTAGGGTACTGCACTATCAGCAGGCAATATTTCCTTTCAGATTTCCTAGGACAAGTAAAGATTCTTAAGCAAAAGATGGCCTTTAGGAAGTGTCCACAGGAATTGCCTTCCAGAAACAGGATGAGAGGATAATGCCTTTTCTTGTTTAGAAGGGAATGACAAGCCTGTGTTGTATCCCAGGGACTGCTGCTGGAGATCAACACTTACCCTGCTCCATCAATAATGACTCTGTATACAGATCTGGAACTTTAACTTGTCCACTATAAGGACTACTTTCTCAGAAATACATGTATTTCCTGTACAAGAACATAATGTCCTTCTAAATTAAATAGGAGACATCCTAGAAGAAGTTTCTCTCCTCTTAATACGTTTACAAAGAAAGGCATTTGTATTGCTTGGTTTTGTTCCCCTCTGAAACTATTTTATTTTCCATTTTGAAAAAAACTTTAAATGTCTGCATATGGGAAACTATAGATAAAACTATCTACTGTAGATCACAAAGTTAGATTGATATATAGAGGTATTTCTGTACTGATGCTTGTGAAACAACTTGCATGCTGCTAAAAAATTTCAAAGGATAAATTCCATTAGCTCTAGGAATTCTTTGCAGTACCAACATATGAATATGTTTTTCTAGTTATGGTGCTGGACACTTTCATATTTAGGAATATATCCAAGTTGTTGAATATGTTATTAATATAAACATCTTCCAGAAAATTCTTCTCATATTGATCTTGTATCTTATCATAGGAATTGTCCAGCTTTACCAGATTTTTCTTTCATCTCTTTAATCAGCTATTGCAATATTTCAGTGCACATTTTTTTATAAATGTCTATTGCATTTAAAGAAAAAAATCTTAGGACTATAACTGCTTGCAATAATTGAGTATTCTTGGGGGGAATAAAAGAACTAGCAACATTTTGGAGATACAGAATAATCTAAATGATTTAAAATTGCTTATGCTAAAATTAATAGTGTAAAGGACATTTTACTCAAATTAGAATTACCCCTTTTTCATAAGGGGAATGAATTGAAGAAATAAAGCTTCTAAGTTCCTATTAGAACTGTAACTCCTGGATAAGTGCCACATCTGCCTTGTGCGGTTTAATTTACTGATGATTGTACCTTTTTTCCTCAGGAAAACATAGTATTTATTCTCATAATATGACATGTCATAATATTACAATGATTATCCAGTTGCTTTATGTATGGTCATAATACCATCTGCTTTGCAGCTAGCCTTCTTTTGCATGTGTACCATCTGGAACATCTATCTATATTCTAATTATTGTACAGATGAGATTTTTGTTTTTACAGAAACACCATATTGGCTGTATCCTTCATTGATTTCTTAATTTAAAAAAATACAATGCAAAATAATGTGGAACAGAAGCAAAAACTTGGCATCTTTAATTAGTTCTAGCTGTCTGATTTTCCTCTGTTTCTCCCAAGGAATGAAACAAAACCAGAAACCTAAATGTATTTACAACTACTTTGCTATTTATTTTAGGAGAAACAGGATCTGGAGTTTTAGGCANTCCTCACACAGACCATCACCTCTTGCATTGTTTATTCATAGTAAAAATGTCATTAGGTTAAGAGACCATAACAAATTCACTATGTCTCAGCTCCTGCAGGAGGGAGATTTGGCAATAACTTGCAGGGAGGGGCAGACAGTGACTCAGCAACAACAAAGGTAGCACAGTGTGGCAGTGACCCATCCTATGCTTTAAAGTAACCTTAGCTTTTCCTAACTTTTCTCTTCTTTTCTCTTTCTTTCTCTTTGCCTCACGATTAAACAAAAATACATCAATTTTTTGGCATCAACATTTAACCTTGTTTGGGTTGTATCTCATTTTTTTGAGGAATGTTTTGAACCTCCAAAGTTCTTTCAATCTTATTCACAGAGACTTAGTTTTCTTTGCCCTTCTGTGTTTGTAAACCAGCTCATAACACCCATTCCAACAGGTGAGCAAGGTTTACATTCTTGCCCAGGAATACTGCAGGGCATGTCTTAAAAACCTAATATCCAGCTAGGACCTCACTGTACCTTGCACCATTCCAGCTGGGGACTGGTGTTCTGCACCAGGACTGTGGAAGAATGGGAATAAATGGAGAGATGAAGTGGTATTCTTCCCGGATCTCAAAGAGAAGGGCAGGATAAACGGCATGATTAAATACCAGTTTTAAAAAGGTAGAATGAAGAGAAGAACATATATATCCAGAATAATTTTACATGCTGGGAACTCCCCTTTAATGCAACATTGGGTACACCCTGGGTGGATTTCTTTTCATGGCATGATGAGTAGATTCTGTCTGTGGAGAGCCTCCTTCCTCTTCCCATACTGTGCCTTTGATTTAGTGTAACAAGCAAAACTACTACTCTACTACTTCAGATTTTCCTTCCAAAAATTATCCCAACTGTTAAGGCAGAGAAGCAACCAATACTTATTTAACTGATTTCCAAAATGGGGATGCCTCTGGTACCATCCCTTAACAATTATATAATATATGGGCATCAGCACAAATGCACTGAAATTCCCAATGCTTAGCACAGATATAGGAAAACTGAGAGGGTTGCACAAAAGGCCGTATGAAAAAACATATAAGTATGGCCAGCATAGAATGCCTATTTTTATTCATATTTTATTGTAGTGAGAGTATTTTGATGATACAGATAAATGAAATACCAGAGAACTCTATATGGCAACCAAGGGATTTTTTAATCAACATCCAGATATGAATATTTCTTAGTCTTTCTGTGCTGGAAAAAATTAAAATGAGGCTGTGTTAAATTATAAATCTTTCATTCCAGTATCAGCTCTACCTTAAGTGACTTTGAGAAGACTCATTTGTAATAATTAATAACTTTCCCTTTAGGTTGAAAGGTGGGGCTCATAATTAATCACTGATATGAAAAGCACAAAAATGTTAAAAATCACATAATAATAGGTCTGGGGTATACTATACATGACTGCCACATTCAATATTTATTTTACTTCCCCAAAGCTTTGATGTATTTTGTAAGACAGAGGCATTGTAGCTGCAGTTCAGCAAATGCAGTGAATACAGCACTGATTTTTATATTTGTGTTTCTTCAGGTGCCTAAATTAGTGTCCTGTCAGAGGCCAGGCACTGGTGACCTGCCCACAGACATTTCCAGGGATATTTCTAGCAGCTCCATTTTAAGAACAGGGAGTCAAGCCTGCATTTGGACAACTGAAACATATTTTTTCCAGGGAAAAATAAATATTTTATGACTGCATAAGATAAAGGTGGTTTCACTATTATTGTCCATACAGTGCTTTACTATTTGTCACCTACTGCACAGCTGCAGCAGAAGCTTCTCTCCTGCTAGCACACAGTAATTAACAGGAAAGAGGAGAGAGCAAGAGACACTTCTCAAAAAAAAAAGAACAATTTAAACCACACTTACAATCACTTTCATTATAATCAACATTTTTATCTAAAAGGTAACTTGCAGTTTGAGATCATCTCTGACCTTTAAGAGTATCATCATGGGTACGTGTTTAAAATATATATTACACTGAGTAGGGTATCCAATTTATTTAGTCTGGTTTTCAACTTTGTACAAGATTTTTCCTTGTGTTTGCAACCTAAGTTTTCTTTCTTTCATGTTAAAATTCACAAAGTAGTTAAACCTGAGATATAACCATAAGAATAAAATGAATAAGGTAAAATAATATAAAACTCTCTTAAACTGAAATGCTGAAATACACAATCAAATATGCTAAAGGCTATTTCTTCCCCTAGTGTAATATTGCCTGCTTTTAAATTGTTCTCTTCTGGCAAGAAATCAATAAAATACAAAATTCCTTTAATTAGATGGAATTTCAAATTAAGCGTTTTATCTTTCTAGATTTAAAATCATTATGAAGGTAGGAAAAAACCTACAGAAATTAATTCACTGGAGAAATTATATAAAAACTGCAAGATGTTATTTAATTCTCAGTTAATTAGGTACAATATTTTTTATTTTGTTCCCCAGACTGAATTGTGCAAAGTAATTCTAAAAAATCTGCAGCTTACATAACCCTTCAGTAAAAGACCAGCTCTTGATTCAATACATATAGAGACAAGTTAAGCAAAACTTAATCTGTCACTGAACTTAAATGAACTAAAAAAGAATTAAAAGGGCAATCCAAAACTTTTTTAAAAGGCTCAGACCGATGACCCTGATTCATTTTTTAAGTAAGGAGAACTTCTTGAATATGACCTTAGCTTATAACTTTTTTATGACTTAGGATTTAATTGAGCCAGTAATTCCTAAAAGTCTAAATTATTTCCTCCCTACACCCTTTTAATACTCAGTCTCTGCTTCCTCAATAATATATCCCTGTCATTCACAGTACTGAAAATAGACTTTAAATGGTTATTTATAGCCAGTATTCACCTATTTATGGAGAGATTAAGTAATATTTGAATGATGGAAGTATCTAAGTAACCAGGGCTTCCTCAAGAATTTGAAGTAGTAGTAAAAGCGGTCTCCAAGTCATTAGTGATTATTTCCCATGACTTGGAGTGTAGCTGATGCAGCACAGGTCAGGAGAAAATAAAACTTAGTCCTTAAAATCTAACAGAGGAAAAAAACAAAACAAAACAAAAAACCAAGAAAAAGAGTACAAGAAAATCGTAGACCTCTCAGCCTTACTTCACTATCCAGAAAGATACTGGAGAAAGTTAAACCACACATTTACAAAGCCTTGGAAGTATAACAACGTGACAATAAGCAAAGTCAATGGAATATCCAGTGGATCAGGGGAAGAAGTCATAAGGGACATGACATTCTTGATGAAGTTGGGGAAAACATGATGCTGAAATTATTGTATGCTCTATAAAGAGGAAAAAGGGACCAAAAAATAAAATTGCACAGGCAATCCTCTGGTGAATCCTCTCAGTCTGACATCAAACAGGGTTCTCCAGAGACCTGCCCTGGGTTCAGGCCTCATCAATAGTTTCTGGTAATGCTCAGCTTCGCATAGAGAGCACACATTTCACATGTTTAGAAAATGCCATTTGTGCAGCAGGAAGTTTTGAAAACAGAGGAGCAAACCTCTTTCTGTGACCTGTTAAGTGTCTATCTGGTGTCAGAGACACAAGCTTGTTATTCTATTCTCTTTATTTTCCATGGCACTGAAGCTTGTCTCTCTTTTATGGATCATGCTTTAAAAATGTGGGCAAATTAAGGGAAACATAGAGAAGGAAACAGAAACATAATAGTTAAAAGATGCTACATTAGAAAAGGTTAAAAACTAGATGTTTCTACTCTTCTACTATTACTTTGTTTAAGGAATGCAAGAATGGGCCAGGAATCACATTTTCTTAGATGTGATTAATGATAGCACTGTTCTAGTCAGTAAAATGTTTTTATTGAGACTGTGAAGGGTTTTTCCTCCAGATTCAGGAAGATTTTGTCTAAGACTAATGAGCTTTTGCTCCAAGAGAACACAGACTGCTAGAAAGAGTCTTTCACACATTTGACCATAATTAGTTACCTGGAAAAAGCAGAGAAATCCCTGCCAATAAATAGCTCTTCAAAGGGGTTGGACTTATGTTTGAGACTGACACAATCAGGAGAATTAAAGACTAAACAAGCAACATTGGTAATACGAAATATTGTTTTCCCTGTTTCCCCTTCTTTGGAGAATGAAATTTCACAAAAAAGGACATATTTGGAGATTATTTTACTGCTGGGAAGAAATAAAAAATCTATTTCACTTGACTGTCATCAGGACTACATATAACTAAGAAAATAACCTATTAAATTTATTGTAATTATAGAAAGAGCGAAATACTGATTTCTTCCCAAGATATTTTTCACCTCACAAAAAGGCATAAAAATACACATATAATTGCTCACATACTTGCTTGAGAAATGCCTCTTTGTCACTACAAGAAAGATATAAATGCCCTAAAATAGGCTAAATGTACCAAGAAGGATAAAAGCTGTAACTATGGTGGGAACCTTATCATCTTGACTACTTCCCACCTTGAGTTACTCACTTTACAGAAATTGCTTCAGCAAATGAAGCAAAGTTAGGATTTGTGTCGAAGAGCTGCATATCACATTCATTGTCGATGAAGCATATAAATTAAAGGTGAAACACAAATACACCTCCATGACACATTTTCTGCAGCAGCCTAAAACAGACTTGTACAGATGTCCTGATAGTTTTACTTATGAAGATGTAGATTGCAGAATTAAAAAACGACAAAAAACAAAACAAAACAGCAAAACCCAAGAAACAACCAACCAATTAAAAAACCAATCAAACAAACAAAAACCCAATAAAACTAAAAGTCAGACCACTGAATGTTTTTTAAAAAGCTAATAGATATCAGGAGCAAATTATATCCTTAACTAGATTTCACTTCTACTTAAATGATTTCCACTCTTTCAGTAAAATAAAACCATGTTTTTCACTGAACCAACTAAAAAAACCCACATTGATACAACTGTAAGAGAAGAAATATTCAAATAGAAAGTATGACATCTGGAAAAAGTCATAAACACAAAAGAATGAATTTAATCCGCTAATAATGGAAATGTTCAAATAAAGACCAAATGGGGCAGATTTGGCTCCTTATGTTTAGCAATTAATCGGATAATTTGGTCACAATAACAATAAAAAATTTTAGAAAAATATTTTATTTTCTTTATTATCAATCATAGAAAGTATGTTATCTCCCTCTCTGCCCCTCTTTCCTTGAAACTGTAAAGTTGCTACAGGCTGTTTTAGTTCTTTCGAATTTTCCCACTTCCATAAATATAACATCCTTATTTCTGATTTTCTATTCCCTCATGCATTTTAAAGAATTAATTCACGTCTCCCTTTAAAATCAGAATTGCCAGAATATTTACTAACCTTTGATCCATTTCAGTTTCCCATTTTCCCATCCATTTTAATTTGAGAAACTGATTACAAACACAGAGACACATCACTATAACTGAAAAATGCTTATTTTATATTTTAACAAAGGAATGCACACAGCAGTTGGCAGGAGTTGTGTTCTGTGCATGCTGCAATTCTCAGTAAGGCTGGGAGTTATTCACCACCAGCTGTTTACGGTGCACTGATGATTGTGGGCCAATTGACCAGGGATTATTTCTTCTCCCTACTCTGAGGTGAAGTGTTGACACATTCTCTGAATATTGCTGATGAGGAGTCCCCTGGGAAAAGGCTGGAACTATGCTGTAACCAGATTGTTTCTGAAGTTTTTCTGAATATTTGTGATTTGGGTTTTTAATTCTGACCTGCGTATTGTTGTTTCCTAAATCATTGAGAAAATAGACATTGCATGGTATGGCACATATAGCTAGAGGAGAAGAAACAAAAATGAAATCTGTCTATTTATCTACATCTCTCAAACAAGTCTACAGGAAATAGTCATCAAATTAAATTAATCTTGAGGGCTACCTTCTTGTAAGAGATATTGGAATATATATTCTGGTAACAACAGAATTGTGCCTTCTTGGCTGTGGAGCAGCATGGTAAAATCCATCCTGTCTCTTCATGTAATAGCCAAGACCTCTGTGCAGTTATTTTTAATTCACATCACAGCCTTTGAGATAATTTATTAATCCATCCATAGAAAATTAAGTAAACCAACCCAGGTCCTCCAAAAAAAGCCAAAATCTCTGGAAACAAATTTATTTATAAGGACATTTCCAGCCATTAGTAAGAAAAAGATACTGAGGAGATGAATAAAAAAAAAAATCAAATTTGAACACAAGGAAATCAAATTTAAACCTCAATATTATTAAAACATAATAAAGATGCTATCAAATTGCTAAAGGCTTAATATTGAGTCCATGTCTAGAACTCTATGTACTATAGATGATACATTGTATACAGAACTAACTTCCTAGAAAATACATTTAACAGTGTAGCAAAATCAGTAGGATGTCTGGAGAGCACCAAAATCAAACACGCTTGGGAAGAGATATTTATACTTCTTTTTGCACAGCTAAGTCTGCAACTTAAAAGTACATAAAAAAAAAAAAAAAAAAAAAAAAAANNNNAAAAAAAACCAAAAAAACAAAAAAACAAACAAACAAAAAAAACCCAAGCTATGGAGGGTACAAGTAGTATGTAAACTATAGCAAATATGAAAAACAAGTAATTAAAGAAGCGTGTCTAACTAATCTGGTTTCAGTTTTCCTCAATTAATAGAAAGGAATACAATTATAACTTTCTAATGTATCTGAGCATAAACTGACACATAAAATTTATTTATAATGAAATTTTCCATGTGTGTCTCCCTTATTGCCACTGAGGAACACCTTCCTTACAAAGGCTGATGTTGTGCAGGGACAGAAGAGCCTAAAAAACTGCAATGTGTTCTATAGCTCTAAAAAAGAATACAGAAGGCAGAAATAATAATTGAGTATGTAACCAATACTGAGTAAAATTCTGTGTGAATCAGCAACAGAGCTGTACAGGTTTATATTTTTTTGGATGTGATCCCCATATGTCACATAGACTTCCACTTGTAACTTGCAGAAATTTTACTCCAATTCTTCTATATTTTTCTTTTTCTTTCCTCCTCTCTCATGCTCACATTCAGGCCGGGTGCAAAGCAGACTAATGGTTCTAGCACTTCTGAAATGCAGAAACCAAGTGGAGATGAAACAGAAATTGATTCAGCTTCATTCAGACGGTTCCTGCTGAGTTTATTCATTAGGTTTTAGGTGCACAATGCTAAACCTGGCAGGCAAATCTGCAATGAAAGGAATAAAAACAGCAGAAGCCTCAAATGAAAAGGAATAAGGAAGGAGAAGGGAAGGAAAGTGTGGGAAGGTAGGTCGAAAAGGACCCCGAAAAGTACATTTCCACCTAAATAAAAAAATCTGCATCATCCCACGGCATTGAATAATCCACAGTCAGTGAGCACCACTGCACAACCAATACCCACCGATTATGGCCAGAGGTGTGACTGTCGTCCCTAATTGAGTAATTCTTCTCTAAAATTAATGCTGTTGTGTTTGTTAATAACATGGCTGATTATGACATGTTTTCCTTGTATCTGTTTCATCATTATTTTTGTCAGAAAGACAGTTTCAGAAGCAAAGATTAAAAAAAAAAAAAAAAGATACTTTCTCATTGACAATTCTACTGAGGGAAAAAACCTAAAAGGGGAAAACTGAACAGACACTGTTACGGAAGGCACTGGAGTTGTTCAAGGAGTCAGATGTTCCTCAGATTAATAAAACCATATTGTAAGAGATAATCAATGTGCAGTAAGTAGGCTAAAGCTGTTATACAAGTACTGGACTGAAAAATAGTTTCACTGCCTACATTTGTGTTCACTCTGGAGCTGTTTGCAGTGCTTCAGAGACACCCTTCAGATATTTGTGTTCAAAGATTTCCCGCTGTTTTCCATTAAATCCTTCCTCATTCTCTGAAGATATTGCAGGTGCTGGCCATAGAACACAGCACTCATTGCCTATCATGCTGACTACATTTTCCCACTATTTCCAGGTCTCATCTTGTAGAGTTGCCAGGGTTTAGGCCCATCTACAGCTCCACAAGTTTGTGCATATGAATCATTAAAGAAAAAAACCCCACAATCATCGAGTCCAACCTTTGGCCAATCACCACCTTGTCAATACAGCACTGAGTGCCACATCCAGCATTTCTTGAATACTTGTGACTCCATCACCTCCCTGGGGCAGCCCATTCCACTGACAACCCTTTCAGTGAGAAAATTCTTCCTTCTTATATGACTGCAGATGCTCACAGGTTAGATTGTACACAGAAATGATTCCTATGGCAGTCAACAACCACTTCACCAGGGGAAAAAGTGGAAAAAAAAAAAAAAGTGGAAGAAGGTCAAGAACTGCTTAGGAATCTTTAAGGATACCTAAACCACAGCTTAATATGCTGCTGCAAGTAGTAAATTTCAGCATGGTCTCTCTCAAACAGCTGTACATGAAGCAGTGGTTGATTATGGAGCCCTGAGGTTATGAGACGCCTAAGTCTTCTATTCTTACAGCTAAAGAGATGAACTCAGATTCAAACCCTGTTTTTTAATGAAATCATTGGTTGCAGTCCCAGGGAAGTTATGAGATTATTATTATTAAAAGGTGTGCTCCATGCTAGGCAAAAGATTGAGAATACCTTTCCTTGCAGATAAGGTTATGAACTAGACACATGGGTTATATCGGAGACGCCAAAGGAAATTTTGGTCTCCCTGAAGGTAATGGAACTTTGTCATTTTATAAAATGACATTTATAATAAAATAACATTGTCATGTTAACAATATTTTATTTCCCATCAATGAGCTTCTTGAAAAAGTCACTTCACCCTTCTAAACACCCTATTCTTGAGCTATAAAATAAAGATAATAATGAATTACTTCTCTTGGGTATTTTTAAAATTATTACAAAAATCATTGTAAATCTGCATTTTCAGGAATACAGATTTCCTTCCTGCATGTCAAATATATGGCACCAAATTGACACCACAATATTCTTCAATAGAAGATTGGTTACATACTAACGGAAAATTAAGAAATAAATTATACGATTATACTGAAGTTTTATAGTTCTGCATTCATTTGCAGTAGTTAAAGCTTGGCCATTAATCCTGGCAATGAAATAGATATTTAAAAGTTCTATTAAGATGAGAACAAAATCTGGCTAGCACAAATGACTGATCTTAAAGTTACACTCATTTCTATCAAGGAGTGATATTTTTATGGTCCATTCTCCATCGACACTTTGGCAGGTGTCAGAATAATAGCACTGAGCATCAAGAAATTCCCACAGATAAGATTCTCAGCAGATGTAAATCAGCAGAGCTAGAATGCATTAGAGTCACAAGAAATTATATCACCTCAGAATGTGCTCTCAGGTATCTGCTATCCCCATTAAAATACCTCTCAAGTCAGCAGTGTGCACTGTTATCATTCCAATACCTTTCTGTATTGAGTCTTAAAAGTCATGTGCTAAGCCTGTGAATCAATGCAAAATTCACCAGACTAGAATTATTATGATTAAATTATTGTGATGAGTTTGCAAATTTTCTGTATTTTGTGTCCAGCTTTTTCATGGTCTTACGTTTTCCATGTGGCCTCTTTTGCTTTTAATTAAAAGTACAGCCATTTTATCCAGTTCTAAACAAAACAATGGCATTTTCAAGTATACTTTGGGGACAATCTAAAGGTATTATAGGCTTCAGCTATAAAATTGGAAGGAAAAATACCCAAAACCTTCCTGAATACAAAGCAACAAAGTTTCTTCTTTATAGACACTTTTTTTGTACTTTCAGAACCTGCCTGCCCACACCCAAGTGCTGCACGAGTTGCAGGAGCTGTGAGATTGGCCTGTAAAACCGCTCATCTCTAGATACTGAAAGGGATCTTCTGTGTCTCTGTGGGGCTCACAGATGGCATCACAAAACAGTCTCGTTCTTCAGGGAAATAGCACAAGGGACAAGTGCCATGAATGCAGACCAAGGGCTCTGAGAGCAGCATCCCAGATCCCATCACAGACCCCCAGGGGAAAATGGAAACCTTCATGGGCACTTGGTAGTAGCCAGCACAGTGAGTAACTTTTCCCTGTTACATTTATTTACTGTAATGCCATAGTATATCCGTCACTAATCAGTATGGCTTTCCTGTAATTAAACTTTGGGTTTCTATAGAGAGATGCTATAACTGTGAAATTTATAATTAAAAATGTTGCCACCAAACTGTATATTTCAGCTACATCCATGCATTCTTAATGGATCCCATAGCTTTGGCAGTGTGTAATAGGAACAGATTTTCGAGGGAAAATGCCACAGAAGGTGAGAGAATAGAAAATTGCTTTGGTGTGGTAGATATATCTGCAAAACAAAGCCCACCATTGCACAAACCACCAGCTAAATGCTATAAACCATACATTACAGCTCTTCTGTTGATATTCTGGAAATAATTATGATTGTGAGCTGTCAGAAAGATTCACTGCACCGGTTATGTTCATCACCAACTGACAACCTACCTAGGCAAACCCTTTTAAAATCCGAGCCTCTTACAACACTAATGAGCATTAAAGAACAAAATATATAGCTCCCATGAGTCAGAGGCACAGCATCATAGCTTACCACTGCTATAAACAGTAAATCTTTACATATGCCTATTGGCAATGATGCTCCACAAATGTCAGCATAGACTTTTGCCTTCTAACTTCATCAGCAACGCTCCTCTTCATTACATTTACAATGTGCAACCTCAAATCAAGCACACCAGCAGAAAGCATGTTTTACACAGAGAGATTTTCTCTTGGGGTGGGAAGATGTAGGGTGGTATGAAAAGAGTTTTGTATGACTTTCAAGCACAGAGAGCCCCCTGGAGCTTTCTAGGTTTTTCTCTGAGCACTATAATATAGTTTATTTCGAGTGAAAAGGGTTTTTGTTTGTTTTGTTTTGGAGTTTATTGTGGGTTTTTGTTTTGTTTTTGTTTTTGGGGTTTTTTTTTTTTTTTTTTTTTTTTTTTTTTTTTTTTTTTGGTTGGTTGTTGGTTGGTTTTGGCTTATTTAGCAAAATTGGCCATGGAACTCTGCCAGAGTCTCTATCATATTCTATTCTGCAAAGGAGCCATTTGTCACCATGTCATATACGCCACAGGATCTCATTGAGGTGTCGTGCCCTCAAAACCCATTCCTGCTTCCAGAAACGAGACACAATAAAACAGGAGTATATGCCACTAAAAAAAGAAATTGCTTTGTTTGTCAGGACTGTTGAGAGCAGTAACTTCACTCAGAGGAGCACTCTCAGATTATTTTAGCACAGTTGTCACATACACAGATAAACCCAGTGAAATATAGCTTTCGGGATCTTTATTTGTACAGCATTTCAAAACAATTTGTCTTGACCTAGTGCTTTCATACACGCATGATGCTTGGAACTCCTGGGTGCATCCACAGGCCACTCAGAAACTGAAGCCTAGATAAACATAGTAATCAGCTGTGAAGTACCATATGAAGAATATAATTTCATTTAAATCAGACAACAAAAAGCTCACTGCTAAGTACAGTTTTCTAATAATGTACTAGAGAAAGAACAGGAAACATGTTCAAATTATGAGAAACATTTCAGACTCCTTCACTAAAAAGCTGAATTTCATTATGCAGTCAGATAAAAGAATAAATTTGTGCATGCAGAAGCATATTTTATTTCATTGCCCCCACCAGTGCTCTTCAGGATGGTTCCATGGAAATCTGCACTGTCCAAAAGGAGTTATAGATGGGTTGCAGGCAGGAAAAACTTCAATTACAACTTTAATGTGGAAAACTTTCAATTGGTGGGAAAATCTGACATATAAGAGAACACTCATGCACTTTGTATCACTCTGAATCGATAAATATATATCCCCCAGTGATCTTTGGGCAAGGATTGTCCCACATGCACTATTCTTACCCTCATGTCAAATTCCTCTGTCCTTGATTTTCTGTAGCACCGACATAGGGGTCAAATGATACAAGTGATCAATAAGTAAGAATTGTACCGGGGAAGTTTTCCTGCCTTCAGAACCAGATGTTTGGAAAGGTTCTTTGCAGGAAATTCCTTATAAAACCATAGTTTTGATTGATGGGTAAAGAAGAGAGGTAAAGAAAAATCCGTAGCCAACCAAAAAGTCAAAGAAGAGAATTTGTGGCCCAAATTGAAGTGCTCCGTAGGAAGAAAAAAGCAAAGAAACTTCCAGCATGTCCACACAGTTCTGGTCTTCCTGACCATGGACACATGATTTGCCCAAAAGCTTGTCAAATAGATGAGATTGACTGGTCTTGACAGCAGCAAGACAGAAATCTTTGGGACACAACAATGGGCTTTTTGGCGGACAGCCCTTGGTAGCTGAGAGGCGAATTCTGTCTGTCCTCCCAACAGCCCACCTTGGCAGCTTGCTTTACCCTGTCTGGCAACAAACAGTGACACAGACTCTGCCAGTCCTGCTCTTCTTCCAGTAGGAGGGGAGCATGCCCATTGTGACTTGTGACCAAAAGGAATGGAGCAGAGTTTTGTCACAGACATCCACAGTAAGAGCTGGAATGGACTCACCAAAGCTCTCTTTCTGCGATACAGATCTGTAGGAATCTGACAAGTCTGGCAAGGTAATCTTTCAGAGAGGAGTTTGCAAGCACCTGAGCAGCTACTGCAGTCACTGCAAACCAGATGACAAATCTGTCTCTTGCTTACTTTGGTCACACACCTATGTCTGAAAAGCATTCAAGGAGCAAAAAAAGGAAATTACATGGAGCCTAGAAAAAATATTTCCTTTCACAGGTTTAACATTTTCCAAGCTTTAATTTAATTAAATGCCTTCCTGCACTTCATCTGTTAAATAAAAGCTCATATTCTCTGTTGTTGACTCCATTCATTCAAGTGGATCAGAAGGAGAAAAGAAAGTCCAAATTCTGCTTCCAGGTAGGTTGAAATCTAGTGCAGCTTGGTATTCATCTTGCTCAAAAAAAAATACAAGTCATATATCCCTACCCAATAAATAGCAGATAACATTTTTCGTAAGTTTTTCGTCCACAGTAATTATTCAGTCCACCTCCTGCATAACCTGCCTTTTCACAGACACACTACTACAGTAATGTTTGTAATAAGTTTTACCTACCATTCACCCTGCTGAAATCTGTTAATTAAGACTTTCAGACACACGCAATAATCCTACTTTTTCTGCTCCTGAAGGACTATGCATATGCATGAGTGATCTCTGCAGCTGGAATGTTAACACTGCTGAGGGTAATATTCTATATATGGAACAGTAGCCATATGCCCACACAGCACACCTTGCCCCTTTTACATAAATATAATCCAAATCTACATTCTGGGATATGCAGTGCCTCAGAAAAGATAGTTTGGGAAAAGAAAGTTCACCGTGCAAGAAATTTTCTTCAAGCCTTGGGGGAAAAGTTAAAAAAAGGCAGCAGTAGCAGTCCTGATGCTTCCGAAAAATAAAATACAGCTATCAGAACTCCCTAGCTATTTGACACCTCATTTTCTCTGCAGTAATAAATACGTCTAAGGAAGTTTTATTTTGATAATTTTCTCTGAAAAACCCTCCACCCTCTTCAATACAAGATTTTCAGTACCTTTGAAGTTCATTGCAGTTATTCAATCTTCCTTACTGAATAAAACACAAAAAATGCCTTTTCTGGCTGAGAAAGAAGAGACCTTTTAGAAAGCTATCCAAGCATTGTAATATTATAAGATACAAGATTCTTATGCAGTCCATCAGGAAAAGTAGACACATCAGAAAGGGAGACCAAAGTTATTCTGGACATCTCCAGTTAAATATTGACCTCACAAGCTGAAGATCACTGATGCTCTGATTGCTCTGAGGATTCTAACTCCTGTCTTTCACCTCGCAGTAATGTTCTCTAAACAGCTGACTATTCCAAAATGCAGGACAATCCCAATGTGCCCCAGGTGTGCTTCCACATGGACAAGATAGGTGTTCAGTCAGAAGGAGAAAACCCTAAAATTATTTTTACTGCCTTTCCATTTCCTCTCTGAGGACCCAGACTGGGACCCAGTTCTCCCCCTCTCCAAATACTTGGGGTGCTCATGAAAATGTTAAAGTGGACTTTAATTCTAATTCTTTCTTTCTGTAAGAAAGATACTGCCCACAGTGGCTCAACCACATTGCAGAATTCAAATAATGCTCTCCAATAGGAATGAGATGAGTCCTCTTAGTCTTCCTTATTATCTACCAATTTCCATTCTTAGTGTACAGTAACCTTCCTTTCATGGTGGACTTGGCTGGCCTAAGCAGATGGAGTAAAATTCTTGCTGTTTGCAACACTACCAAACGAGCTCACATGAGTTTCCAATTTAAACAACAAAATCTCCTATCTCAGGAGACTTGGAATTCACAGAATCTGCTCAGTACACTAGTACAACTAAATCATCACCCATATATCAGAGGACAGTTACTCATATTCCTAAGGTAGGAAGGAATTTTTTTGCCTCATACTTGAAGTTCAGTAAGTAATTTACGTCCTTAGACATGGGGGAGACAAGATAACTGTGTTACAGCTGTCCTGTGTTTTTATGGCAGCTCAATCAAATGAAACTCTTTTTATAAAAAACAAACATATTCAGACTTATCACTCTGCCTTTTTGATTAAAAAAAAATCAGACACCCATGGAGAGTTATTACTAAAAAAAAAAAAAAAAACCACAAAGTAAAAAATGCCCTAACTTTGAAAATACTCATTTTTCTGCAGCATATTTGCACATAGAATAATTTCAACTAGCTGTAATAATCTTGCAGTAAATTATGCATTTCATCCACAGATCCTAGTATTTTGATAAAGATTTTTTCCTAATGCACAGAAGTTATAAAAAATTTCATGTTAACACACACTTATGACATAGTAAATGAAAACAACATTTTGCCACAAATTGCCCAAGAGACAGAATAAACAATGTGGTCAAATTCTAGCTTCTGCTCTACAGAGCTTCTGGGAGATTTTTCCTTAAAAGAAAAAGGAGAAAGAAAAACAATGGAAATTAGTTGAACTTAACTAAAATCACTCAGCCACAACATAAAAAATAAAATAATAAATAGGACCAATACATCCTTCTGTTGTGCCACAAAATCTTTAATTGAGTCTCATAGGTATTGCAAAGATAACAAATTGAGCCTAAGGCATAAACCAAGATTTTTTTGTTCTATGAAATAAATCTTACTATGCCTTCTATCTTCTTTATGTTTCTCATACATGTAGGCATGTGTAAAAGCACCTTCAGGAACAGCATAAATGTATTTAAATTAAGAAAACAAAATTTTCACTGTGGTACCTCCAAGAACTCAATATAGTAGAGGTACTACGTGTGGAAATAACCCACTTTAGCATCTGAAGCCATGCAACTCTGGCAGCTATTGACAAGAGATTCTTGTTAGAATATGCCAGTTGTGAAAACAGAACAGTTCCCATCCTCAAAAGGAACTGCCTTTAAAAGGTTGCTTAATTACTTAAACTACTTTTATTTCTAATTGATAATGTCATGGAATAGTTATGGTACCTTATTGATTGAAGATTAGTTTCATTTTACATTATGTCTGATGAGTTATTGATTGCCCTTTGCTTTCAGGACACTTAGGGCTTTACTGGTGAAGCACATAAAAGAGTTAATACTCCAAATGCTGCATCAGTGACTTGTCCTAGCAGGGCTATTACAGGCTTCCACACAAAAGATTCCTCCCTTTGCCGTCCATTGATCCAACAGTGTATGATGCATTTCAGTGTTGGAAACAGCTTCTCTGGTTGTTTGTTTTCTTCCTCTCATAGCTCCAGTCTTTGAAAGGAGAAAGCTCAAAACTTAAAGAATTGACCCTTTCTCCTGTTGAGACATTTAGAGCTAGGGTACTGCTACCATTTTAGCCATGGTTACTGATCGCAGCATAGCATCAAACCTAAGTTCTCCAAGAGCGTAAGATTTTTCGATAAGACACATGGTAGACTCTAAACCTTCTTACTGGGAATTTGTGCTCCAGCTCAATGGACAGTTTAAAGGGTTTAAAAAACACCTTTTAATTTCAGTAAATTGTTTCCTTGCAGTTGTTTTAGTTTTGTCAAATGAAGGTCAGCACACATTGCAGGGGCCACTTAAAAAAGTAAAACTAAGTTGTTTGTATTGGTTAAGCAATTGAAAGAAGACTCTGAAATGGTTCTGTTCTGAGGGTACTTGATCAAGCAGAACAGATGTTTATTATACAATTAGGGAACGCTTTGCCATCAGTATGAACAATTCATGAAATCAAATTGCTCCATAATACTTTCCATTATTTCACAAACACTTGCTGTGAAGAATTGAGGGTATGCAAAAGCCCAGATCCTGTGTTATTCTCCAGCCCCAGGCTTTATTAAATTACCCAGCAGGGGAAACAATGCTGCCTCTTAGCATAAAGCCAGAAGAGCTAGAGCATGCTTCAGCAGCCAGCCTGGTACTGAGGGCTTGGAAACGAGGGCTGTGTGTGAGGTGTGGCACAACTCCACTGCACTGTGCTCATCCTGCTCCAAAACACAGCAAGAAGATAAGAAGCCATCAGAAGTAGAGAATTACCCACCCCCAGCTTCAGCAGCTTGAACAGAGGATGCTCAGTTATTGGTACCTTCTGGCCCAAACCAGCCAGCACTCTCCTGGACAGAGCTCAGGTCCAGTTCAGGTATGAACACGGAGCACTGACTTGTCCCTCAGCAGCTCAGAGGGGGTCCCTCTGTTTTGAAGAACAAAGGATTTATCTCTTTTGGACAGAGCAGTTATTGTACCAGTCAGCCTGAGGGATGGAGACTCATTTCTGACCCATCTCACAGCCTAGCAAATACCAAGGCAAATGAACCCCGAATTGGGGAGCACCCTAATTCTGGTGCTCCACTCTCACTGTACCAGATCAGGGGGTGCTTCCTCAGGAGCTCAGCACACAGTGGCACTGTGGATGGCAGTCAGGACACTACTCAGGAAGAAGATGAGAAGAAATTCTGTCAGAGCTGCTCAGGAAAAGAGACAGGGAACAAAGCAGCCGAAATGATGATTGGCTATTGCCTGAAGAAGAGGAATACTCTCTGGAAATCAAGATACCGGTCTGCTGCCCTTGCAATGCTGCCATCTGGAACAACTGAGCTAAGAATGGCCAGAGCCCAAAGAAGGAAGTTGTATCTGTGACTGGAACCATTGAATGAGGCCACTTCACCAGAGCTTTTATCATTAAGACCAAGGTTCAGAGACTTCCTGAACTGGATTCTTTCTTGAAGGAAGGTCTCCCTTGCAGAGTGAGTGGTGGGCATCCAGCACTCACTGCTGAAACATAGGTAACTCAGCTCCCTGACAGAATCTCCCATAGTCTGTATCTGTGCACATGGAAACCATTACAAACTCCAGACACATCAACTGACATTCCCCAATTGGTTCTGATAACAATTGTTACAAAAGTGCTCCAGATCTATGCAGATAGAACTATCTGATAGATAAAATGCCAACGGATGATGCCTATGAAAACACAGTTTCACTTCTGAGATTCACGAGACTGAGTTGCCCTTTCATATGCACTGCAGATGGTTTCTTATGATCTGCTGTTAAAAAGGCAGCACGGACTTGAACCCTTCTATTATTTTCACCTCACATGCAGAAATCTCTTCAACAGCCCTACCAGAAACAAAATTTTACAAATTAAGGATTTGCCACATGCAGATACAATGATTTTTTTTCAGGTCTAGACTCAAGATATGATTTCTAGAGTTGCCAAGTACCATAAGTTCCCATGCAGGCTGCCATTGTTACTGTTTTTTCAACCTGTTCTCCCATTTCTAAGTCCCAGCCTAGAAAAAGGAACACAGTACAGTATTTCCTGTCACCCATTTCTAATGATAGTCATTTGTTTTGTTGCTAGAGTCTGAACTTTGCTGAGATACAGGTATATCTTAGCCTTTGCATAAATATTTCTGTGTCTCAAGTTTTAAATACTTATTTCAACACAGAAAACTTTGAGTGAACAACAGAGGTTGCAATATGAAAAGTTAAGGCAGAGAGAAGACAGTTGATCTCCAGTAGATCTCTAGCTTACAACTACCAATCGTAATTTGGAGCTGGAATAGCTCTGTAAATAACTAAGTCCACATGTTTATGTAAGTGATTCATGCTATATTCTTGCTGAACCTCATGGATGTGACACAATAATGTGACTGGTCTGTTTCTCTTCTTCCCTAGCTTCATACTCAGAGTTTGCTAACACGTGATGACTGTCCCAATTTAAGCACACCAATAAAAAAAAAAAACACACAACCAAGTACTTATGCAAATATTGTTCTAAAATTTAAAAAAGGCTTATTCCAGCAACTAATCTCTTAGTATTATTACAACACATACTATTCAACTACGAGTTGACAGCGTGCTAGATTCTGCTAAAAACTTCTAATATAAGGCCAAGTCTTATGAATATAAACTATCACAATCAATGATAGATCAACATCTGACTAAAAGGAACTTAACATTCATTTTCAATACATTGTATGGTCACTTTTCTCCTGCAACATCATATTGTTTTCATTCAATGTGAATTGCAGTTGAAAGGCTATATCTTCACAAAAGGTTCCTTCCCTCTCTTGCAGGTTCTGGGGTCTGTAATCAAACTTCCCACGAGTCTTTAGATGTGGCATTTTTTTGCTCAACTTTCTTGGAGGAACTCTAAGGAGAAAAGTGGTAAAAATAACAAACTAAACCATGTGGGACAGGAATCATAAACACCTTCCTTCTCACTTTGCCTTTCATTCAGCATACCTCTCAAAAAGGGATGTTCCCTCTGGTCTGTACTCAGCCCTTGTACTGCAGATTGTCCCTGTCTTTTAGTCATCTCACTATATAAAATCCCTTTGAACACAGTTCAGTCTTGACTGCACTTAGTGTTTAAATGCCAGATGGTGAGGCACAGTATCTGGCCTTATAAATAAATAATTTCTGTTGGATCTCTGAGATATTGCTCGAGTCCCTTTCTGCAATTGCTCAGTTTTGAAACAGATGCAGAAGAAGTTAATAAGATAACATAAGCACATAATACTTAACATAAAACTATTATACAAAGTTAGATATCTTTCAATACCTACTTGGAAGAAGAAAACATTCCCAAACCAAAATGTTTTGAAATACTTTTCCCTGCCCCAACCCTATTACCACCATTAAAATTTTAAGTTTGCACTGGTTCATGACAAATGTGAATCAACTAAAAGACAGATTTAAGAAAAGATAGTAGCAGATTTTTCATAAATAAAATCAGATCTTCTAAGTCTATAAAATCACTGTAAATAGTTTTACTGGCACTGAAAATAACTTGGCATGGCCCAGGGAAGGAAAGAATTGCTTTAAGAAAATATTGCTCAACAGTGACCGTTTCTACCTCATTAGTTACTGTGCAACGAGCTGTGGAAAAAAGAAGGTTTCTCCCCAGAAGAGAGACAGACTTTAATGCCTACCAGTAAAATACTGACAAAATTCTGTCACTCCTTCCCAAATATTTGTGAAACTGGATGACACTTACAATTTTGGAATATTCATGTGTAAACCACTTATATTCAGTATTTGCAAGGGTTTAGACCAGCTAGTGTGTTAATTAAGACTGATTTTTCTGGGTTTTTTTTTTTTTGCTTGTTTGCTGTTGGTTTTTTGTTTGTTTGTTTTTTAGGGTTTTTTTGAGTTAAGTTTGTTTGGGTTTTTTTTCTTATTTTTTTTTGCTTTAGCTAACATCATCTTTATTCACAGTATCTTTTTCTATGAATGACATTCACCCCAGATGTTCATGAAATGAAAGTTGGGACATGCCAGCTTCTGCAACAAAATGTCTTGGTGAAGCCAGAAGTCTGCAGCCACAGAACAAGAATAAAAGGAATCTACATGGCACTGAAAACTCTGCCTTGCCAATAAATGTTTTAAAGCAGCTCTACAACAGTGGACAAAAACATCCTGATCTTGGATTATTTGGAGCCTTTGCCACTTCCTAAGTTTCATGGGTTTATTTACCAAATTTCGATTCCCAGTCAGGGAACCAAGAATGTCATGGTTTGACACCAGCCAAGGGCAGTGCACCCATGAAAATATATTTTCCTCAATTTCTGCTGTGAGATAGGACCAAAAAAAGGAGCACAATCAGCCAAACTTTAAGCATAGAGAAGAAATTTTATTAACTAAAACTAAAAAGAAAGGAAAGAAAAAAATAGAAACCAGAAGGAAACTTTCAAAACATCCATCCTCCCCCCACTGACCACATGAAAAGACAAAACCTAGGATTTTCAGTCAATCCACCCCTCGAACAACCATTTCCCCAACCCATCAGGAAGAGCAGAGTCCCTCCTGCTTTGCCATAGATCCCCCCACAAGAATACCAGTCCTCTTGCAGCCACACAGTTCACAAATGGCTCGCCCGCGGATTTGCCATTGTGCAACATCGCCCCCCATGGGACAGTCCTCTCACAACTGCCCATGGGCTGTATCAGCTTTTAGGGTGCAGTTTAAGAATGTCTTTTTCCTAGTCCAAAACAAAAACTCTCCCCATCAGCTCCATCTTCATCCCAAGGAACAGTTATCTCTCATCCTTGGGGCCGGGGATATCATTACATCAGTGCTTCAGCACTCCCCATCTCTGGCTGTCCCTGGGGCTGGGGACATCAACAATCAGTGCTCCAACATTCCCCATTTCTGGCTGTCCCTGGGGCCGAGGACATCAACAATCAATGCTCCAGCATTCCCCATCTCTGGTCGTCCCTGGGGCCGAGGACGACAAAATTCAGTGCTTCATTAGCACCTTCCACAGGACTAGGACATCCCCCTAAAAA
>VXBU01002651.1:354096-389318 GCA_013400315.1 Bombycilla garrulus | reverse complement strand
CTCTCTCTCTCTCTCTCTCTCTCTGGCCTAGCCCAGCCCGGCACGACCCACCCCCTCCCTCCACAGGACAATGGGGGGGAAACCGGGCCGGGGCATCTCTCTTCCTTTCCATCCCCTCCACTCCGTGCCGGGACAGCTCCCTTGGAAGGGGCTTCCGACATGGCCCAGCGAGGCCCAGCCTCCCCCTCCCATAGGCCTCCATGGCTGAGGGGCGGGGGGAAGCTGGACTGAGACTGCCTGCTCGTCTTTACCTCCTCAAGGCTGGAAACAAAAGAGAGCGATTCCCAGGCAGTCCTGTGCAAATGTATATCCTACTGAGACGAATTTCACTTTTGATTGGCTCATTTCCCTGTCTGTCTTTAAATTTGGCCCACAGTTGGTGTTGCACTGGGCTCATGGGAAATCCACAGGCACTTCCAGGGGTGGCTATTTTCCTGCCCAACAAAATGTCAATCAATCTCAAACCAGCACACTAAGCTAAAATAAGCAAAAGTTTTGCAGACTCATTTAAAATCAGCACCTTTCTATGGATTTATTGCACTTGAGAACTAGGACTTACCACCATTTTTTTGTTGCCATGTGGTGAATAAGGTCTTCAGAAGACTGTCACCTCCAATGTGATTGAGGACATACACCAAAACCAGAGAAGAGCCAGTAGAAGTTTCTAAAAAACAGACAAAAATGTCACCTGAACCTCTGGTGCCATGTCTAAAGAATTGGATAAACCTTCCTGCTATAAGTTTTTAATTTAAAGCTTTAAGCTTTTCATTACCTTACTGGTAAAGTTGCAATAGTAAACTGCATTTTAGAAAAAAAAAAAAAGTCAACTTCCTGAATTGAGGAATGGAAAAGTGAGGGGAAAACTCCAAAACAAAAATGACCAAACTCCCAAAATCACATCTTATTTACTTCTGAAGAAAACACCATAATGAGGATTTTTTGTTTTGTCAGACTAGATATTACAGTGAATACAAAAGCTCAGCAGTAATTGCACAAAGTTTTATATTCTGTGTGCATTGTGCATGGATTTTAAAATATTATTTCATATTTAATTTATGATCTGCTGCAGAGAATCTACTGAATGTGTGCATATGTTTAACACAAATAAAAGAAGTAGTTTTAATGAAAAAGAATGCTATTTCCCCTTCAGTTGAAAAGGTGATATCTAGTGGATGGCTGGCTGCTCCTTATAACAAGCTAACATTTGCTTTCTTACTGTAAATCCATCCACAGGGGGGGAAACAAAGTATACTACTTTATATATTTTTCTTTTTCTTTTCTTTGTTTTATGATTCAAAACTTACCCTAATGGGAATATGAAGATGTATTAGAAGCAGATTTCATTTTGTTTCACTGCACCCCTAGCATCACTGGCAACAAACAAATACCACAAACTGAAGAAAGAGAATTAGAATTAAAGACTTATGCACAGGTCACCTTTTCCAGCCTACATTAGAGTTGACTGTTGTCATGTTTATTTCATACCGCTGCTTCTGCAGTGGGTAGCTGTTGCACTGATTTGCAGCAAAGTCATTAACCTGGGGAGCCACTATTTGAAGCCATTTGTACTTCTGCAGAGAAGTATCACAGGAGCTTTGAGTTAATAACAAGTTTTATCCAACCAGTGCTGGATTACTGAGGTCCTACCAGGCATCAACCTCTGCCACTATTTATAAATCAGACTCGGCATCTTGCCCGTGGAGAAACTGAAGCTAAGGAGCTGCAGACTGGCCCCCCAAACACTGCATACAAAATGCATACAAATTGGTGACTTTTTACATTCCAGAGCATGAAAAGACCAGACTGGTGTCTGTCAGTAACACAACAGGTTGCAACAGATAAGTCACCTTAAGATGTGGTTGCATCTGGGTCATATTGAAGGATCCACAGAAGAGTGCAGTCCAAGACCCAGAACGTGAGAAAAACTAGGTATTTTACTGAAAAAGGCATAAACATAGATCATAGCTAACAGGATCTGTGCCAAGGTTTTAGCAAAAAAAATGATAAAAGTTCGAGACACCATAACATTAACATAACAATAACTTTTCTACCTGTGGGGCTGGTCAAATAATTTTTCCAAGTTTGACATGAAAAATATGGCTGAGGTAAGAATGGAGTCCAAGTTCTTTGGCCATCCTAAGTACAATTAAGGGGCAATTGAATTACTCGCAGAGCAGCATGTGACTTCATAGACAAGTTGCTCTGAAGCCAAAATGAGTAAAGATATTAGACTCCAATCGTTAAATATTCTCTGTAGTACATTACTACTCAGTCCTCCTCATCTTTCAAGATACCATCACAAAATTATCATTACAGTATTTCACATAATTTCTTCTTTCATGTGCATTATCCCTCCAGGAAACCACATTTTGTCAGCCCATTGATAAAAGCCAAAAATCTTTAACAAAGCTCCAATTTTAGAAATGTAAATGACAATGAAAAAATAAAGTGAGGACAGGAGTGACCAGAGAGATTCCCTAAGGGTTATACACACTTTATTCTTTTTCTTCTAGCTCCAATGCTTTGCCAGGAGAGAAAATATATGTGACATCCACCATGTATTTACTCATGTGTAGTGTCACCATTATTTTGACAGCAACACAGTATCGCTATCACCTCTGAGCTACACGATAGCACAATGCCAAACATCTTGAGGACTTCAGAAGAAGCAATAAAAGCGTGTAAGCTCTGTTAAGAAAACAGAAAAAGGTATGACTTGCTGATTCTGAAATTTCTTGGCTTGGGACAAAACTGGGACAAAAAATCCCTCCCCATCCCCCAAAAATACCCAAAAAAATAAAAAA
The DNA here is from genome assembly GCA_013400315.1 of Bombycilla garrulus. Classification (NCBI taxonomy): domain Eukaryota; kingdom Metazoa; phylum Chordata; class Aves; order Passeriformes; family Bombycillidae; genus Bombycilla; species Bombycilla garrulus. The sequence continues at coordinate 386,514 of VXBU01002651.1, read as the reverse complement.
TTCCTAGGCTGCATCTTTTTGTGACTCCAGCAAAATACTCCTTTTTATGATCAGAAATTCCAGCCAGCCTTAAAATACACCATATATACCACCAAAGCTAGCAGTAATCAGGAAAGGATGAGTTTTAAATTGAATACAAACACCATTTGCGCTAAGGCCAAAACGTAAAATTAAAAAAGAAACAAACAAACAAAAAACCCAAAACAAAACCACCCAAAAAAACAACCCCACACAAACAACCATTGCACTGTGAATTTAGCTAGCACATTGCAACCTGGAAAAGGAAAGAAAGTGCAGGAAGAACCATGTGGCCAGAAACAAGTTTGGAAAACAGAAAGGCAGTGTTTTCTGAGGACTTGGAGAGTGTTGAATGGACTTTCCCGCTATTCTCATAAATACCTTGTTCCCAGGCAGAGGAGAAACCTGCTCCCAGGACACAGTGGGTAGGGGTAAAATGTATTTGCAAACCTTTTCATTTCTGCTCCATTTCACCTTTGGTTCTCTCTTTGGAAAGTCCAGCCTTTACAGATTTTATTTCTTCTTAATGCCAGGTTTTTGCTTACATTGATAATTTGTGGTCAAATCACACTTTTTGGCATTCAAAAGCCTCTTTTTAAGTTTTTCAATCCATTAATCACACCAACCATATGCCTTCAGATGGATTTCTTTCAAAGATATTTAAGATAAAACAGGACCTACACCCAGGAGAAGAATAAAAGATTTCTACTGAGTATAACGCCATATTTCAGAATCATTTCAATGGTAAACTATTTCAAAATGTCACTGTATGTGTCCAAACTTCAGAACAGATACAATTCACAGCTCTGGTGTCCCATTTTGTTTGGACTAAGCAACACTGTGACAAACCTGACAAGTTTCCACTGCATTTCCACCAGAAATGTGGGCTTGGGGGAGGATTAAGATATAACAGAATAAGACCTGGAGCTATGTCAGGACGTGACTAAGATGTGCAGTTGTTCTCATAGTCCTGGAAGTCTTGATTTAGCTCCATCTAGTCTTAATGCTGTTAAAGGCAGCAGTGATCATTTCAAAAAGCAAAGACTGTGATGTCCATGGAGACAGTGTTTATAAAATGGTTTCCTAGTTTTCTTAGCAAAGCATCCAAAACCTTTACAGATCTGTAAGAAAGTAAACATTTCAAACCATCTTGGTGAAGACTTACATTTTATTTGAGCAAATAAGCCCAGTGCTCTTTGGTTCCTCAGGAATTTATCAGCATCCATTACTGTGCATCTCAAGTGGATAACCTATACCCAATGGACTACATAAGCATAAATTCAACAGAAAAAAAACCACCAGTCTAGTACTTAGAAAATGGAATGTTCTCCACAAACATATTTTTAAGGTGTAAATAAAAACATCTGAAAGTATAAACAACTGCATGTGAACAAATATGCCCACAGAAAGAGACAGCTGGATAAATTGTAAGAATCACGTTACCATTAATGAATAACATAGGAATTGGGCCCAGAGGGAACAAGGGTGTAAGAAAATTTATTATGATTCTGATTCACCAGTACTTAGTTCCATGGAAGAATTCTTCCTTTCTATCAATTAAGTACTTATAATGGAGGTTTTTAAGGAAAAATAATCTGTTTTATGAAAGTTTTGTCATATTTTTTTTTAATTCTCAAATACCTCAACACAGCAATTTAGAAGTTGGAGTCTAAGCAATACTCTGATTTATTATTATTATTATCATTGTTATTACTATTATCATTGTTATTATTATTATCATTGTTATTAGTCCTTAAAATGTCAATAATGAAAAAAAATTGGGTTTTACAAAAACAACCTATGCTAATATGGAAATTAAAGTTTTCTTAAATAAAACACTGAAACAGAGAAACTGAAAATAACCAGTTTTCAGTCCCACTGCTTTGCTAAAAATTGACATTCATTGATAATTTTCCAAAACCTTCATCTCCTACTGGAGGCTCTAATTTTTTTTTTTTTATGATTTTTGCTATCATGCGTCTATGTGGGTAGTGGTAGGAAGGTGCTTAACTTGACACCATAAAAATATGGGGAGACTGAAGTTATTCAGGGAGAACAATTAGCAGGATGTGCATTGTGAAATATATTGTTATTCTCTGCCACCGCTGGTCTGATATCAGTGTGGATGGTACCACAGTAAGAAAAGTTTCTGGCAAGTGATGCTGCTGGCAAGTTTAAACAGTACTTGCTTATTCCCTCAGATTTTCCAACACAGATTAAAAAAATCCCAATCAAAGAAGTGTTTCTCAAGCTGTTTGTTGCTTTTATAAGGTCATGTGCCACTACCAATGTCCTTCATCCAACTGGTTGCAAGTGACTATCCTAAACTGGAGCACTTTTCTCATGGCTAAATAACTTCCCCTTGCACGTCCAGAATGGTTTCCTGCAGCTCTGTTGATCCTTTTGTAGGCAGACGTCCATGCCTTAGCTATTAGAGCCTCACAAAACTCAGTATTCTTGTGAATCACAACTATTTCTAGAAGAAATGAACCACTCTGAGTTAGCCTGGACAACTTCAAATCCCTTCTTTCAATGGCAGTGTGAGTGGAAGAAATTTGAGGGAAAAGTGCCCACAGCAAAGTATTCCCATGGTTGTATGCCAAAAAAGGCATACAACGTAACACATAAACAGGAATGCAAGGTGGTTAAGTCTCTGGAAATGTTAGAAATACAAACCAAAATAAAACATAAAATAGAGAAACTTTAAAGCTTAAGAATATAGAGAATTTTCACACTTCTGTAAGACAATAATAATCACCACTCTGTGTCAAAAAATAATGAGAAATCATGTAAGCTGTAGGACTGCAAAACTTAAAAGGAAAACACCCTAAAATCGTCCGCTTGATCTTTACTTCTTAATCACATAAAAACTCTCTGTCCCCTTGTATACATTTTTTATATTTTATTTCCAGAAGTGCTGTTCACCTTCTTCTCTCTCCCATTAAAGTCTGGAGAGGCTTTAAGTCAGAAAATTAAATTGAATTAACCTGTTTACTCCACAAAACCGAAGCACAAGAACTCTCACACTTTCTCAATTGCCTTAAATTGTGACATGGAATCACTGATTCTACCAAGTTTCCTGATTTTTAATTGTGTTACCATGAATGTAATTATAACCCTAAATGCCCAAGTTACCAAGCTCTTTTATTTCTCTGTTTATCCTTTAGAAGTTATGTGAGCTATCAAGAATTAAAATCAAAGCCTTTATAGTGAATAATTATCAGACAAACTATATTTTTGTTTTTGATTTTCTGAGAGAACTTCTAAAACTCTCTTGAAGATTTTATTTCCCTTTCAAATCCTAGTCCAAAGCAACCCAACATAAATCCAGTAGAAGATCTGTACCAAACAATCCTTTAAATGTCAAACAAGAGTTTTAATGTTGTATGACTAAAAGAGATTTTAATTTTCCAAGTGTCAGAGTTCTTCTGTGGAATAAGATTTAGATACAGCTATTTGATATCTGCCTCAGATATTCTGGAAACTCTGTGTAGAAAGCAATATAGGTTGCTAATGGATAGGGTAATCAAGACAGGCATCTAAAAGAAATCATCCAGGTCAGTTCCCTGCGCTTGACAAAGGTGTCTCTGCCTAATAGGACAGATGGAAGATGAAGAACCACTTAAGTGCAGAGTTAGGAAAGGTTGCCAAAACCAGATTAAAAATGTACCTTTTCAAACTCCTCATGCTCTGTGCGGCAGCAGGTGAAAAATGCCTGGACAATCTTTTTTTTCCTATAAATGTTTAGATTAACATGTAGAATTTCCTGAAGTGGAAGAAAATAAAGACTAACTGCATGAACAAGTAAGACAAAGACTCTTGAAATGCAATGGATACACTTTGTATAATAAATATCAGATACTACACTTGAGCAGATTAAACAAGTCTTGACAAGTCTTCACAAGATACAAAGAATGATAAAATATGTGTACAAAAATACAACACAGCTCACATGTTTCTTAGTTTTTGTAAAGAATGCTTAGGAAAATGTCTTGTAGATTNATTTTTTTTTTACCTAGTAAGGGGCATGCTCTCTGCCACTCTAACCAATAAAGAAGAATTTTATTGAAGAGACCAAAGCCTGGCTTACTGACAGAACTGCAGCACTGTAGCTGCTACTGTGTGACCACAACCACTCCACAGGAGTCATCAGTGCATTTCCTGGACATGACAAATGCTGTAAAGTAAAACCCTTTCTCTTTGACCTGAAATTATGGTGCTTTGAAAATAGAAGAAAACATCAGGTTCGGTTTGAGCATCAAGAGTGAAATACTGTGTCTATTAACGTTGACTTTGACATTGTATGTCAGTCAGACTATGCTGTGTGAATTTATAGGATATAAAGAAACACTTTCTGTGATTGATATTCCTAACACTTCCTGTTATGCAGCCTTCCAATGCTGATATGGTTTATATTGCCTTACAAGACTGTATCTGCTTAGTAGTAGGTTTTCTCCTCAAATTTTCTGTGATACAACCTAAAAAGACCATAAACAATAAAACTTTCTACTACTTGCCCGAATGGCAATCAGTTAACTAACAACTCCTAAAGTCAGTCTTATTCCTCTCTTAAAAGATCTCTAGAATAATGAGAAGGTGTCAATTACTGAAATGAACATTACTGGAGTCCAGAAATGTTTAAACAATTCAAAGCCAGAAAGATTCTTTCCTGGGATAATGGTACAGTGTGTATCCAACTAGCCTGATGGTTACTGGAAGTCTTTGGCCTGCAAGTGCTGCACAGCACCAGAGGTCAGGGATAAGGGTTTTGGCTACTTCTGCCTGCTGAAGCTATTTTAGAGCAAGCCTCATTGCAGAGCTGGATATAAGCTTCTTAATAATATGAATATCTACTTTTGCTTCTACATTTACATTAAATACAGAATTATATTGGATACTCTCTACTCACGTGTAGGGAATTTTACTTAGGCAGTTGGCACATATTCTAAAGATAACAAGAATATATATACATTTTTTACTACTTTCTAGGACATAATGACTACCTTTTAACTTTTTACAGTCTTCCCTCTGTTCTACCTCTGGAATTATTCCTATCCACAGCAGTTTAAAGAAATGATGCAAAAAGGTCTTAGAAGTGCAAGTATGATATCTTTTATTTCTTCATAATACTACATCCCTATATTTCTCTTATATTCTCTTTGTATATTTATTTATATAAAAATAGAAGAATATGTTAAATGTGTGCTTCAAGTATAATGAAAACATGATTATGCACAAGATGAAAATTAATTTACTTTAGATCACAAGGCTACATTTCCTCCTTTCTGCGACATGAGCAGTTGATGGACTGACAACAAACTGAGTACAAACTTCAGGCTCTGAGATAGTTAGAAACTAGTGGAATATAAAAAAAATCTTGTTAAGCCATCCTTCAACTTTAAGTGGGACTGCTTGCCTTCAGCCAGAGCTGTGAATAACTTATACTTTGATCTCAGCCGAGATGCACCAGGTTTGCTGATCAGCAGTTATGGCAGTGAGGTTTTAGGAAGCTGCCTCTTCACAGACTTCCACCTGTGAGCTACTGCCTCCAGGCCACAGTGTGGTTATTGGCCTCGTGAGAGGCCCCTGAGAGCCTCAGCCTGGTGTCAGAGATTAATTTCAGCAAAGTGCAGTCAAGTTCACACGGGAATGCAGCAGGAACTCTCACCCACTCACTGACAGAGTCTCAGCTGTTGGACTCACGTAATCAAATATTTATGACATCAAGCAACATCTGCCTGAAGTGTGTTTTGGAAAAGAATAATCTGGAGTTTCATGGGCAAGCATGCAGCTGACCTCAGACACCATGGCTCAGACAAGGAGTGCCCATGATAGATGCTCAGAGTACACCATGTTCCTGTGTTTGACATCATTCAGCAGCAGGCCTCTTCCCAGTACAATATTACTAAGTGTATTCTTTAGCTTGAATGTGTATAACAAAGCTCAAAGAATTAGCTGAGCGAGGAGAAAATGTGTGCAAACATGCAACCAGATAATTGAAACACAGAGCTCTCTATTCTGGCTCAAAGAGGTGTTGAAGGAACAAGGAACAGCAGCACCTACTTTCCTTAACTGTAATTCTTCAGAGAAGACTGAGTAAAATGTCTTTCTTGACAGTTTATTTTTTGTGTCAGCAAAACAATTTCTGCTGGTCAATTCAGAAGGCAGAAGAACGATTTTTTTAGGCAATAGGGTCTGCATCCATCGAGTGAGAGTTTGACAGCTGACCTGTTTGTAAGCAGGTCTGAGCCCCATAAAAGGGAACCTTTTAGCAGTCCCACCTTTTTCTCCGGTTGAGTCAGTTCCAGCTCTGTGCCACCAGCCTTGCACTTTGTCCACAAGGATGATAACTATTGTGAATTGTGAGGAGGAGAAAGACAAACAAAACAGCATTTCTTTTCCATCTCCAGCCCCCCAATCTCCTCCACGTGAATGCTGCCAGTCATTGCAAATTATTTAATTATCTCTGAGATGCCACTGTTTTACTCAAATTAATTTACCTGGTCCACAGGTACTTTAATGGCAGTTGTTGGAGCCCTGTTAGGTCCGGTATTTCAGTAACTGCCTATCTCTAGCTGATAATGGTTTCTGGCAAGTTTAAATTTCATTAGAGAGATCACTGTAGTACATGCTGAATGAACACTACCAAAAAGTAGAACAAGAGTGCAAGAAGTCATTAAATTATTACTCCCAAAGTCTCACAATGATTATTGTTAATAGGGCAATCAAATCCTGCTGTATTGTTCCCTAACTACATGCCTGCTTAGTGGGTAGCATACATTTTCATTAAATAAAGAGTTATGGTTAGAAGAAGAATGTAATCAACATTAATGACCTGAAAAGTAATTGAAAATACAGTCTCAGTTACCACCCCACCCAGCTATTAGAAAGGACAATCTTTAAAAAAATTCTTAACTAATTCCATTTTGTCTCTCTGCATGTTTGCAGACTATCATTCACATTCTCCCCGCACTGTTATCTCTCTTTTTCTGGTCAAATTAATTTACTGTAATTAGAATAAAACACATTGTAGGTGAAAATAAAATTTTGGCATTGGCTGCGTCTGATAACAAGTACTGCAAGGAAAAGCATTATACATTCACCATACATTCATTATGCACTACATTTGTGCAAAGTAAATCACTTTGGGTGAAACCGACATAGCCTCAGTGTACATTGACTACATTCCCTCCCACCACATCAGTGTTTAACAAACCCTTAAAAAAGGCCAAAAATGGGCTGTAGCTAATGTTTAAACAAAAAATCTGAGCCAAACAACAACTTTTTTTTTCCCCTTGAGCTCGCAATATACAACATTCCTTTCTGGGATTGCATATATTTGTCTTTGTTTCTCTTTGTTTCCTTTTTATTTTTTTCTTCCTTACCTCATAAAAACTCAGAATAAATAAATTTGCTTTGTACAGTCCTAGAAAAAATACAAAAACCCACCCCAAAACACAAGTCAAACACAATAGGGAGGTCATTTTAATTTCACCATGAGAGAATTTCATACACTTCTTCAGCTTAGACTGTCAGCAATCCAAAAACTCAACAATTCCAAAATACTTCAGGACTGGGGATTGACACAGCAAGGATTTAAAGCACCTGAGCATTTCTCCAGATAATGACATCTGAGAAATAATGGCAGTCCACTAATCAACTACTGCTGCAGCATATTTTTTTCACAATATAGGAAAACATTGTTTTTCAAGAAAGAGCTTCAACACGGTCGCCTTCCTCCCTTGTCTCTTATCTGTAAGCAGGCAGATGTTCCTGAATTAATATGTATGTCATTGACCATTTATCCTTTAATGCAAAATTAAATACATTTTGTAGCATTAGGCAAAATTATTAAGTGGAATGTATAATGCAGTTTAATGATTTCTGTGAAAGTGGAGGAGAAAAAGAAATATTTCTTTAACCATGCATTCTTCACATTGAGTTTGTTTGTTTTAACACAGATGACATTATAATCTAGTCCTCCTAACCTTTTTCTTTCATTTAAATCTAGGACTACTTCAAGGAAGCATTGAAGATAAGAATGAAACAATACATAATACAACCAGACCTCACTGGATTTAAGAAATAAACATATGGATGTAGCAAATAATCTTAATTTTGACCCAGAAATACTTGAACTCAATACACCTCACAAAAAGGAGCTACCCTCATTCCAATTAAATTAATGTCTCTTTTTTTTGTTGTTGTTGTTTTTTTTTTAGCCTTTAAGGATTAAGAATTAAAGTGAAACACTATTTGAGGATAAATAGAAGAAAGGAGATTAGGAGAGCATCACCATTCATTCTACTTTTGGGAAAATATGCTGACTATTTTTTTTCTTTTTTAACCTTCAACTTATTTTTCTTATGAGATAATTTTCTCTGTATAATAATTTAGGTAATCATTTAGAACTGCACAAAGTAGGCAGAGAAATTCCTATAATAAGATGTTTAGGCAGCAGCAACACCTGGTTTTGGGAGGCTGAAATGATTGTGCAAAAGGAAGAGCTGCAGAATCAAAAAGACTTTTCCATTTCCAAAAGTTTATTCCAGAGAATAAAAGAAGTGAAATTATATACATTTTGTATTGGCTACATAAGTAAGTGCTTCACAGAACAGTTAACAAAACCAGTGAAAATTCAATAAAAATATGCCAATTTGAAATGGTATTTGTGCATCGAAAATGTGAATGTTGCTCTTACTAATACCATACCTATATTGAATACATTGGTATTTTATTCCTTTGATATTTTACAAGAGCAAATTACTGTCAAAACCAATGAATGATACTGATGGAACAATACAGCCTACATCCAAGATTATTTCAAAATCTGTGTTTATTCTTCTCATCTAACTTTTTTAATGTTAAATTTTTCACAGTCTGTTTTATCGATATTACACGCTACATAAAGATTCTTCTCGCTGTATGACAAGAATCCCAATGCTGTGAAATATTCCCATGCCATTCAGAAATCTGGGCTCACCCAGCCATTAATCAGCCATTCTCCAATTTTTTTTTTAACTGCTGTTCTTTGTGGCTTATGGGACTACATATCTGCTCACTTTTACAATCCAGGTAATTCCAAACATTAAATTAATTCTTTGGGTTCTTATACAGGGATAGGAACAGCAAAAGAAACATATGCAGACTGGCTGCTGTAAACCCTAAAGGGAAATGTAGTAGACTAAGTGAAGAACATTGTAATATCTCTCCTTTGTGGCATATTTGAATTACATCACTGGAATTTAATTTCCAACATTCTTGGCATCACAAGGAACTGTTCAGGGTGTGTGAGTATCTAGAGGAGAGCAACACAGGTCACATCAAAGCAAGAGGAGATGTGGATTTATAGCATCTCAGCTACTTCACAGAAACCATTCAAGTGCACACTCATATGCATACAATAGCATCATACATAGTTTAACCCCCCACTGAGTGAGAGAGAACCATCAGGGTAAAAATGCAAACAAGTGCGTTGAGATAAAGACAGCTTAATCATTAAAAAGAAAAAAAAAAAATAAAAAAAGAAAAAAAGAAAGAAAAATGAATGAGAATATGAAATGAGGAAATGAACCATCAAAGATAGGAAACCCATGGAAAAAAAGTGATAGAAATCCCAAATAAATTGCTGGCCACAGTTGGTGGTTGTGGTGATCCCAGCCAATCTTTGAGCAAATGGCAACACTGGCCAATATGGTGTCCCCTGCCAGCTGTCCCCTGCCAGCTTCTGGTGAAGCCCACAGTCCGCTCATTGGTGGGGCAGTGTGGGACGCAGGAAAAGCTTTGACATTGTGCAAGCACCGTTCAGCAAGAATTCAAATATTCCTTTGTTATCAACACTGCACTCAGCACACATTGAAAACATAGCCCTGTACTAGCCACTGGAAAGAAAAATAACTCCATCCCAGTCAAAACCAGCACAAACTACAAAGTTGTACACTAAGAAGCTGAAAAAGAGAAGTCAGTCAGACGACTACCATCACTTGATTATTGCTCAGTGAGCTCTCCCACTCACATTAGCACAATGACATGGATATGCATTTGTAGCTTCCAAATATTTCCCTGTCCCTCATATCCATGACAGAAAGGTCCTCCTGGCTCCCAAAAGGGACATATCAAGCCTTGAGTAAAATTAGCACATTTTCCCTAGAAGCGATTGAAGCCCAGTAAACACTGAATCCAACAAAGATGCTTTAATAGCAAGGTTTGAAGTGTGAGTGTGCTTTATAGGCCTATTTTATTTGATTATACACTTGCTTTTATGGTTCAGATCAAGCACAGGCAGCAGGTTTAATATTTGCCATGCTGTCTCTGGGGAGTCTATCACACATGCATGTAACAACAGTTTTCAGTCTTCAATAATTACCAGCAGAAGTAGCAATTGCCAGAGATAGTTCAAATGTATAATTCAAAACTTGGGATTTTTTTTTTCCAAAAAAATGGAAATTATTTCTGAACACCGACTACTTTTCAGAAATACATAGAGGAAATATGACAAAGATTTATATGTGTAAACATACCTATGTTCTGCTTATTTTTCTTTAATACAATCCTTAATTCTCACACCTTTTCTTTTCCTCACCCCAACTTCTGAGCGGTCAGCTCTACCACAAAATGGATCCTAGCACCTCACTCTTATTAAAAATGTTCTATTTTACTAAGCTTCCATTCAAATGGCAGAATTTAAAAACATTACTTCCATTATTAAATGTATTGTGTTTTGAAAATGAAAAGTGGCACATCATTTCCCCTTGTGCTTGTCAGGGAATGATGAAGTTGAAGAGATACTAGCAGGAACCTAATGAAAGTTTAAATTAACACTAGTCTGTGGCTGTTACTAATACAACTTGACTCAGTGTACCAGAGACTCTTAGACATATGTATAATATATTAAAAATAGTATGTATATGTATTTAATGTATTACATATATTTATATATTTGTGAGATAGCCATGGGCACTCAGACTCTATGCTAAACTATTTATTCTTCACTGATATTAAATTTTTAATAAAGATAATATGATAGAAAGTCTTTGAGAGAATTTTCCTCCCAAATAGCTAATAGGATTTCAGACATGGTAGTCATAATTATGTACTTACGGGAAAAGAAGAAATGCATGCATCATCTTTAGTTGCCACATTTTCTATTTTACTATATTCTCTGGCATGTTCTTCACAAATATTCATTTCTTTCTCTTCTCACTTACTTTAATAGTTCGACTTATTATTCCACTTTCAATTCTCTTCCATGTGTCAATTCTGAGACCAGTCAAGAGTGCTGACAGTATGTAAATTAAATCCAGGAGAATATAAGAAGAGATTTCTCATTTCTCTGAGAGATTTAAGAGAGATAAGGAAGAGAGTGAAAAGATCCTTCTGGGTATCTGCAGTACTAAGATAACTTTTATTATGGTTAAAGCAGATTAGCCTCTTAATACAAGGTGTGTTTTATTGTTCACACAGCTGCTCCAACAGATTGTCTTCCTAGGCAAAACAGGAAATAAGGTAAGACCTAGATATTTTCTCAGTGAAATTCCACTTCAATTATTTCTCAATTAAGAGAACATTGTTCAATTAAACAAAAGTACACTGTGAGAAAATGGGATCAACTGGCTAAAGAGATCAAAACACAGCACTGAAAAGGATTTTAGAAGGATATGCCAATAGATATAGTGTGTTGAAAAAGGTTTAAAAGGGACAAGACAGAAGACAAGTTATATCAGTTGGAAAAGTAGTCATTTTGGTTTACTGCTGTTCTGACATTAATTATAAATGGCAGGTCAGCTGTCAGCTGAGTAATGCACTTTTCTTGCAATTTGGAGCACATTACTCTTCCTCCAGGGTATCTCTTAGTCAGAATTTTGCTTTGGAAGACAACAACACACAAAAAACTAATTAATAGAAGACATGCAATCCCATCTATAATTACACCTGAGTGAAATCAGTTTGTATGAAATTATAGAACTCTATAGAGCTGGCTTTCGTGTTTTGTTTCCTCCTTAAAATTACAGCTAAGTTCATCAAATTAGTGAAAGGGTTTGTTGTTGTTGTTGCTTTTTGTTTATGCCATCCAGAAATATTTTAATTTTGCAAGAGTCTGTGATTTTGGGGTGATTTTCATACATTGAGTAATTACACTGAGTTTATTAGAAATTTATTCTAAAAAGCACATCTATTCAAACAGTTTTAAATTACCTTTTGTCCTCTCAGAGATGCAAATTATTGGACATTTCAGGAAACAATGAAGTCATTTCTCCCAGCATTTGGGGAAATTATACAAGTGCCATTGATTTCCATGAGAATTAGTGTTGCCTAAGTCCATCTTACACAGATTTATTGAGAAAAACTACTGCTGCTTCTGAGCACTCAATATCTTATCCATATCTTTTTTTTTTTCCCCCCACCTCAGATTAGCTCTATTTTTTGCCCTGTTGACTGCATGACTGTAAGAGTTCAGAGAGGATTGTGAACATTCTTGGAATGCATCTTCCAGGCTATTTTCACCCAACAGAAATCTGGTCTGTCTGCCTGTTGTGGTTTAACCCCAGCCAGCAACTAAGACCACAGCATGGGAAATTACCTTTGAGACACTCAGTGCTACAGCACATTTCTGATCTGAGCTGAAATTCCTGTGAAGACACATTCTGTGTATTTCTGTCGGTATTTAAGGAAGTGGATTAGCGACTCCTGTCAATCCTACTCACAAAATGTGATGGTTTACATTCCAGGCTCTGTATGTCGGCAGATACAGAGAACGGGTATGGATGGCAAAGAAACTGCTAAAAGATCCTGGAGGAAAGACAGCTGAGAAGGGAGCACACTGATATCACCGAGTCTATTGGAATAATCAAAGTGAAGTGATGCAGTTAAATAAGAGGCTTTTGAAGGGAGCAGGAGAAGTTAGCTGCTAATTGTTAAAAAGGAAAACCATTTGGTAGTTGCCCTTGAAAATGTTCTTCAGTATATTTGAATATACAGGGGCAGGTTCATTGCTAGTCACCCCCTGCAGACAGAACCATGGGATTCAATTCATGAGGCTTCCCACAAATAGAGCCCCGCAGTGCTCCTGCAGCTACAGTCACCACACTGTGAAATCCAATGTAGGGCCTGCAACCCTTGTGATGAAAAATGCAAAGAGACTGAGCCAGGGAGATAATAATTTTGCCAGTGTGTTCTTGCAGCTAATTTATGGACACATATTGTTTAACATGCAGAGTCAGAGAGGGAATTACTGCATTATAGTGAATAAACAAATTAATTGTGAAATTACTTCTGTACTTCTATCAGCAACGTTTTGTCCACGCAGAGCCCCTTGCATTGCAAAGAATTATTTCAAAACCTGACTCTAATTCTGTGTTCTGTGTCCAGCATAATTCTGCTCATGGTAGAAAGTGAGTGATTTAAAGCCACAAAAATTCTCTTCTTTCTCCCCCAGCGCAAGCATCAAGGATTTTTTTTTAAAAAATTATTTAAGACAGGGCTTTTGAAACATGTCATCCTTGAAAAAAAAACAAAAAAAACAAAAAAAAGCCAAAAATTATGTTTTCTCTAACAGCTACAAGATCACCTCAAGAAAGCGGAGGGGTCTCATGGGTAGATTGCAGCAATGGCCTGCTGGCCCTTGGAAACACTTTGAGGGGCGTGCAACTCCGCTCACCATATCCAGCAAATATTAAAGAATGGAAAATAAAGCACTCAAGGGGCCTGGAAATGCTGCTGGTGTTACCTTGACAACGTAAGTTAAACACATTCCTCTGCCAGACAGTCCAGGGGAAAAGTTCTGGCTCTTTATTAAGTTGCCCAAACTAATACCTGTTAAACACATAGCTCTGTCTAAAGAGTAGGAAAAAAAATTGTTCTATATCCTGTCCTATATTCTCCCTTCTTTCTTCATATCCCACAACAACAAAACAGAAACAAATCCCCTTCATATTTCTGATGTACTGCTCCACTGTTTGCAGGTTTTTAGATTGCTTGCCCATGCTCATTCTCCGTAAGTACAGTGGCTCAGGGGCTTAAAAATTAAACACCGCATGAAAATTAAATCTAAGATCACCTCTTCAAACTCTACATTTTCCTAAGCATTTGGAGAAACCTTTAATTGAGGATTTAGGAAATATTTTTAAAAAGAACTGGATACCAGAGAGTAGTAGATGGTAGGCATACTTTGTAATTTGCACAAGGTCCTGAGAAAGTTACATGAAATTTGTTGGAACTATACATCTGTAAAATTTGCTAAGTTGGTCTAGATAGCAAAGTCAAAAGAGCTTTAGTTCAATTTCTAAATTATTGTGTCATCCTCAGGATGCAGGGGAGTACAAATTTGATTTCCCAGACATTTAGGTCAGAGATTACCAGTCCAAGTTTATTAGTCATATTAGTTTGGAGTATCAGCCATAAAACTAAAAACAGGGCTATCCAAAGTGTTGGTCTGGATACAGAAATATGCAGTGATACCCAGCACAGATGCAGTGTGGGAGGAACAGCCAAAAAGGTGTTATCAAACAGTCCTTTCAATCAATCTTGCTAGAAATTACTTTTCTGAGTGATCACAGAAGACAGAAGTTCTCCTTTCACCTTTTGTAAGGTTTATGACATTCTTATTATCATGTAAAAGCAGTAACCAGGCTGTTCAGTCTGATGTGTAGCAACAAGTGTTCTATCACATAAAGAACAATTAAGAGACCATGTCCAAAAAAAGGTTGCATGCATATTGCAACAACCAGCAAATAAAAAGAGCTAATTTCCTACAAATGCATGCCAAAAATTCTCCCCCAGAATCAGTCAATAGGTGACAGAACACACTAACATTAAATTATGTTATAATGTTGATGTAGTATAGAGTCTAAAAATTCAAGTTAATTAATATAGTATTTTTTTTAAAATCATGTTTATTTCCTCCTTTTCCTTGTTCTTAAAAGGTAGTATTCCACATGAAAGACATAAATTAACTTTAAATATAGTCAAATCATTTATGACAGCTTTAAAAAGCCAGTGAGGACTAAATAATTTTTTTGTTTTTTGAGAAGAATCTGTACAGTGAACTGGAAAATCCATGAGCTTTTAACACAAGTCTTTTGCCATTTGGTTTGAAAAACATTTAACTATTTATGGCACCATGTTTCTCTACCTGAGAGACCAGAGTGCAATCACTTCAGCTCTTCCCACTACTATTATTAAAGTAACAGCAGAAAGGATTGTGCTTTTTTATGTTTCCTTCAATTAGGGAAAACAACATGCCTAAACATCTTGTGAGGAGTAGGACATGATTATTCATGTGGACATAGACTGTGTAGAACATAGTAAAAAAGATAAAACCATAGAAATACCATTTCTCATTTCTCTGCCTTGTTTCTCTGCCAGGAGTATGGCTTCTTCATATGCCTGGGAATATTTACCAAACCAGAGCATCATATTCTAACGGTTTGTAATAAATCAATGAACCTTAATGGTTTACAACCTAAACATGGAATTATTTAGCAGAGGTGATTTATTCAGTACATTTTAAAGGATGTTCTGGTGGGTAGGGAACAGATTATGTTGGTGTGAGTGCAGGTAAATGATGGCAGTCTGTCATAAGCCCTTCTGTTATTGAAGACAAGTAATTTAAGATTATATTCTCAGAAGTGTTTAGGAACCCAAACATGCAGTAAAGCACAGAGGTGAATTGTCTACATTTAATGCAACGGTGCTAAAGCAAATCCCATGGATTTCAACAGAGGATGCAGAAAACACTTCTGAGAACCATTTCTGTGAATAAAAAGCTTAAATATCTTTGAAAAATCTTGAACTATAAACACAGCAAAATAGTAATCATTAATGATATTCATCATATGGCTTGGGTTGGACTAAGAATCACTTAAGTTCCAGGCACCCTGCCATGGATAGGAACATTTTTAATTAGATCTGATTGCTCAAAGTCTCATCTATCCTGCCCTTAAGCACTTCCAGGGGTGAAGCATCCACAACCTCTCTGGGCAACCTGTGCCTGTCTCTCATCATCATCACAGTAAAAAATTTCCTCCTAATATCTAATCTAAATCTATCCTCTTTCTGTTTAAAGCCATTCACCTTGTTCTATCACTCCATGACCTTGAGAAAATTCTTCCCCAGGACCCCTTTTGGTACATGAAGGTCAGTTTTCCCAGGCTGAACAACCTCAAATCTTTTCACCCCCACATTTATCACAGCAGTCACTGCGTTCTTCGATAAATCCTCTTGCCTTTGGAGGCAGTGGGGAGGGAAGGGAACAAAGGTGAGGTAAAGAATACTTCTTTTAATAAAATATTGTTTTGTTTCTTTTCTCAGCACAACTTGGGAACCTCCTCTTGCCCTGCCACTTCCCAATTCCATGCAGAATAGAGTCATGAGAAGGAGATGGAGCACATTCAATATGTCTCTCTGTCCTCTGAGTCTCTTTGCACTGATGGAAATTTGTCTGCTCAGTGAAGAAAACTGTGAGGTTTTAATTTTTCAAGGGGAAAAAATTAATAACTAGGATCTGATTACTGAACTGTAACTGCTTTTTTTGACTGACAGAGAATCAGCTAAATTATGATTTCTAGAGTTTATCTCTGCTGCAGCATTATAAATTTGAAAACTTTACGGCTTTTCTTTTAGCCTAGTAGGATAAAAATGTGAACCTCTTCATGTGTTAAATGCTCTCTCTTGAAGTGCATTATTGCTTAATATATCCTCGTACTTCATAAATTAAAGAAAAAAAAAAGTTAAAGTTAACTTCTTTTCCCTGAAACAAAGCTATCAGTGGGCTTGATTAATATACAGATGCTGTACACTGCTGGGACTACGCTTCCATTTTCACGGAGTAATACGTTCTGCTTATGCTCTTGCAGCCATGTAGATTTATACATTTTGCGTTTTAAGATAATATATGGAACTTAATATTGTTATGCAAAATGTGTGTTTAAAGTAAAGCATAGCACTTCTATTCCAGACGGTGAAAGTTAAAATGCACTGAATTTGCATAACATTTAGCAAACTTAAATTTAAGAGTATCTCTTCGTAGCATAGGTATATGTGGGGAAAGCACATTCATCTCCAAGTACCGTTTTAAATATAAGTAGGTCACAAACCAGGAGCTGAAATTCTCCAAGTTATTCTGCACAGAATATGTTGGCTGTCCCTGGTTGTGTAGGCTGCTGGAACAGAAATCTCAGAGTCATTTGGCAGGAAATGCACACAAAGCCTGAAGAACATTAAAAGCAGGTTGGAGTCTCCCATGCCCAGTGTTCTGTTTTACATGCCTGCAATCAGATCCCGTATTTACTGAGCTGACTACACAGCCTCCAGCGCACTGTGGGCACTCAGTAACCTTATTCATTACACAGCAAATTCATGCTTAGACTTGCCAAGGGCTATGGAGGATGCACTCAGAAGAAAAAAAAAAATGTAAGGAGCAAGCCCCAAAACATGCAGGGAATCTCTGTAAATTCACTATTACCTTCTTCTTTTGTGCTCATCTTCACTTAATTGGCTCTGTATAGCTCTGGCCCTCATTAAGTAGATGCACTCTTCTCTTCATATACTGAAAATTGCTTTGCTACTTTGCCAGCAGTGCCATCCAAGTTGATGCCTGTACATCTGTTTCTACTATTTCTTTTCCATTACTTCTGTAATTATCACCCGTGAAAGAACAGGCCAGATATAGATATTGGTGAGATTATCATTAAGATTCTTGCAGATGCCTTTGCAAGAAGAGTGAAAAAGGAAAAGTCTGAGCTACTAACTTGTTTTTTATCCTGGAGCTTCTCAGATGGAATCCCTAAATATCTTTCCCTAAGGAAAAAAAAAATAAAAAATCTGATCTTAATTTTTAATGTATGCAGAATGTAAACAAAAAAAAAAAGTTAAATTCAGTAATTATTTTTAAAAACTGAATTGGAATTATTGCCAGAATGACACAATGTTACAAAATTCACAGTAGCCTCCCCTGGGACCTGTGGGTTTTCTTCACAGCTAAAAACACACCACAATTTTAGAAGCACATCTGAACAAGGGCTGCTCAGCAGGAGGGCTGCATGAGCAGAACACTTAACCCAGCACAGCATTAAAATGTGCTTGACATTGTCACAGACCTGGTGAAACCCTGAAGCAACAGAGCATCTGCTTGAGAAGCCTATTCTTGGGCTTAAACAATGAAAAGTGGATAATAAACAGCTTTTTGAGCACCTGAGTTCCTGATTTCTACAGACCTGTCTCCTAGCTGTTTGACTACTTTTCTGAATTATCCTGAGGCTTTCTATGACCTTTACATGTATATAAGCTTCTCCCATGCAGCATTTTAGCAGCAATTTGCAGACAACCAAGTTTAAAAAAATATTTAAAACGCACTTTCTTCCCTAATTATTATTTTTTTTTAAGTGTGTGAAAATTGAATTATCCTGCAGACTTTTAATCTTCTGTCAAATCTCTTCAAGGTAGTAAAAACCATAATATTTTGGTTTTCTGGGTGAGGGGGTGGAGACAGTGGGTAAAGCAAGAAGCAATGAAAAAGGGTCAAATTATAAATAACAATAACTTCAACAAGCTTGTATTCAGCACAGTAATTGACCTCTAAAGGGCATTTAAAGGTACTAAACAATCTAACTTCCTCCCTGGACAGGCTTTATCAAACTTAAACCAACATGTGATTTCTATAAAGATACCACAGGAGAACCCACAGTTTATCTTCCTGAAAAACAGGTTCCTTACTTTGAGTTGGAACACATACATATATTTCTCCACCTATTCTGCAATGAATTCAAGAAATCATATTATCAGACTGTTCTGGTGACAAGTTTTACAGTTTATATATTCAAGGAGGAAAGATTATTCCATTTCTATTAGGGTAATCCCATGGGACAAAGGGATTTACAGCAACACAACTACCCAGTATACACTCAAGTAGATAAATTGTGTTTTCCTACAGTGCCAGTATTTCAGTCTGATGAGTCAGGCTTTTTCTGCACCCATCAGGACTGAATAAATGTGTGAATTGAGGTTTTGGTATCCCTATAACAATGACCACACATCAGTGCTCAAATGAATATTTATGAGTATCTACAAATGCAACTTTTATATAATTTTCTTTTTGTAGCTCAGACAAATAATAATCCTGTGGAAAACACAAAAGTAGGAGCAAAGAATTTAATAATTCTCATTCCTCAACTAATTCCTGCACTTGGGCATTGAGGTTCTTGTTTTCTGGAATGATTAATAAAAATAATCAGTTCATTGTTAAACAGAGTTTGAAAACTTACCACAACTTGTCCAGATAATGCTAGGAAACTTGCAGAACACATGCAAAATAGTGCACCAAATAAATTAAAGAGAAATTGATAGGATATCTTTCCTGAATTTATGAATTCTTCAGGTATTCAGATCTATGAGTTTGAGACAATACCTTAAATGCATCTTTGCTGTGACTGATCCTCCTACCTCCTTTATAATTTTTTATTCATTATTCATGGCTAAATTTAGACCTAGGCCTTTCTTGACAATCTCTGACAGAGGGGATCAAAACCCAAATATTACTTATGATCATTTGTTTCTTCAGAAACTCTTAGAAGTGCTAATAGCATCTTTAGCTAAAACCCACAGCAGTTTACTAAGAAAGCTAAAACAGTCCACTGTAACAACCTTGTACTGAGAATTTATATTGCTCCAATTATCAGTTATATATCATGCACCTATTTGATCTCTATTTCAGGATCACAGGGTTTTTTGAATGGCATAAATCTGCCTCTTTTCACTGATATAAATTATACTGGATCCTATTACTTGAAGTCAGAGAAGCATTTTCAGACCTGCTGAGAAGCTGAGCCACATGATTTTCAGTGTCACATTGATTTCATAGAAACTCATTAAAAATTAATCTCTAATTTGCATCAGTTGTATACAAGTAATTTCAAGCAAACAAATGTTTTTGAAGAAATGACAGAATCTCATGAAAAGTTTTGGGATCTTGTTGGAAGATGTAAAAAATCCCTAAACTCTTCGGCTTTTTCCTCTAGAAAAATAAAACCTAACCCCAAGATCCCACCTAGGCAACTTCTATATCACCATTACCTCACAATAAGAATCAGTAACAACCACGTCCTACTTTTCATTACCATTCATATTATTTCCAACTGCTAAATTCTACTTGCTCTAGCAATAAATGCAAGAATCCTTGGTTACTGATGGAGCAAATGGGGAGCCCCCCCCCATTTATACTGCTTCCTCCATCTTTTTTTCCTTTACAATTTAATTCTTAGTAGCAGCTGGTGTTGAATAAAAAGGTCACACTCTGGCTATTTTGGGCTTATGGCTTTTCCGCAGGAGGTTCAACTCCCAGTTCATAATTCAGTGAGCATCTCCAGCCCTTGACAGAGTATCTCCAAGTACAGCATGACTACTGCAGTCAGCTGGCATAGAAGGAAGAAAAAACTCAGATGAGGCATGGTATGTTCAGAGTTACAGGTCCTGGAGGGGCTTCAGGAATGGGAGGAGGTTCCACTGCCACAGGAAAATAGTTTGGGCTCACAGTCAGAATGGGGAACAATCGTCATTACATCTCAGGAGCAGCAGGACAGTCCTGCCTGCCTCCTCTGAAATCAAACAAACCAACCCAACCAACAACTTTAACACCTTTAAAAGTTTGTTTCAGAACAGAAAACAGTATGAAAAACTCCAGACAGTTAATGTGTTACTTGAACGATGTCACCTTATTTTATGAAAATATGGAACATTACTGTGGGTTTAATGATAAGGAAAAGGTTAAAAAGAAAAAGAACTTTTCATAAACAGAAGCTTTAACATCTAGCTACTCTTTTCCAATAAAGTATCCATAAGATCTTCTATGTAGTTCATGATGCATATTCATGGTTGTAAAAATACTCAATATATGAGTCCATAAGTACTCATTAGTGTTTAGTAAGTCAAAGTCTGCTTTCTCAAAGGCTTAAAATATAAAATTACATTCCCAAAGTTATTATTTTCAATTTACATTACTATTAGTTATGCAGTCTGGCATGCCTTCACTTAGTATTTAATGGTTCAGCACCTGCCTGTGTTTGGGTTTTTTAAGCCAACATTAGCAAGTGACAGAGAATAAACTCCAAGGGAACAGTCATGGTCTAATAGCACAATGCAGAAGTAAAAACATAGATTTTCTTTTTTTTTTCCAGAGTGAATTTAGTCCATTAAATAAAAAACATAATTCTTTTAATGTTTAGTTGTTTTTTTGTGGGTTTTTTTTCTTCTTCTTTTTATTTTGAATAAAACATTGTATTCTTAGCAATGTGTACTGGATTTTAGCCAAAGACTCTATTTGAAGGTAATGTTTCTTGCCTCATATCTTCTGAATTGTGACCTTATCTCTTGTGCATGGTTACTGCTAAGGAAAAGAAACCTCACTGGTGGCATAATGCAAGTGCAGACAAGTGAGTCAGAGAAAAACAGACTTATATTATCATAAAATTGTAAAAAAAAAAATCCTCACAAATTATCAGATTACTTATGTAAGGACAGTCTCTATTATTAGCATTGAAAGTGTTTCAAAGAGTAGCTAATTTCAGCTAAACCCAAAAATTTTACAGTAGGTAAAATTACCAGTGTAATGCATATCATAAAAGCATGAATGACAGACTGAGGATGGATTATTTGCACAGTTTTGCCTATTTTTAACTGGATGACTTAAGCAAAAAAGAAGAAAGTTGATCGAGTTAAGAACAAAAGGAGAAAAAAAGGAAGTTATATAATGAGAAATAATTGTTTTTAAACTTTGGCACAGTGCAAAAGACCCTTTGTTTTTTCCCAAGATAAACCTTTTAAGCATTTTTGCTGTTTTCAGTGCATCATTTTATAAAGAAATTTTCTTTGACACACAGAAACAGAGAAAAAAAAAAAACAAGCAAACTCACTTTTCTTTCTCCTGTCTAATTTGATGTTTAAGTGCAGCAGCACATACTTAAAAGAATAACTTGAATTCAGCAGAGTCAGGCTCCTGGATGCTGTGCTAGATTTGAACTCACCAGTATAAGGTTAGTCCTGTTTTGATATGGACCATTGGGGAAAGAGTCAAGAGGGAGAGAGAATTAGAAGCATTAAAAATTTTAAACAGCGAGCTTTTTAAACATGCTCTTTCCACTCTTCATTTCAGCAAATGCTACTGTTTAGGGTCTTTCAATCACATTTCACTGCAAACCTGATTAAAGATAAATGCAGTCCCAAGCAGGAATCACAGCATCTCAAGGGTGAGCTCCATAGTCCCACCCCCCTGCAATGAGCAGGGCAACTTCCACAAGATCAGGTTGTTCAAAGCCCAGTCCAGCCTGCCTTTAAATATTTCCAGGGATGGGGCATCCACAGCCTCTCTGTGCCAGTGTTTCACCACCCTCTCAGTAAAAAATTTCTTTCTTCTAGTTTGAGCTGCAATGTTATGGTACCATATGCTAATATGGTAACTTTGTGTTGAAAACAGCATAATGGAAAAATGAACTTGCTAAATTCATGCTTGATTACAGTGTGGTTTAGACCGTGATTGGGAGACATTGCAATTTTAATTCTACTACACTACAGATGAACATTAATAATATACTTATGTAATTGCATGTGTTCCCTTAATCAGAGCTGGGAAAATGGATAGTTCAGTAAATGAGTTTTGGTTTTTGATCTTTTAGAATTGAGCATTTCTACGTATCATTACCAAACTACCCTGACTCAGAAGGTGCTAAAATATAAAAGAAAATACATTCTACTTAAAAATTGACTCAATAGGAGACAGATTCTGACAACTACAATTCATATTCAGTAGATTTTGAGCAGTTAACTGGTATCCCATCAATGTCACACCAACCACTCTATTCATGTCCCTGGATAAAGTCCAGTGGAGTCTCTACTTCCTATTTCCCTGTCTTAATGGACTCTGGAGAAACCATCAGACTTGGATCAGACACATGAAGGGCAATCTCAGTCACCTGACAGATCCCAATCTCTTAGAGGATGAAGAGGCAAAAATCCTGAGGTTACCCAAATTCGGCAATTTGCTTGGACACAGGAAACATAGATGAGCAAGACTTAACCAGGGCGACAAAACTGCATCTCTCTGCTGTTGATATAAAGCACTGTTGTCCAGGCACAAGAGGAGCCAGCATTTATGTGAAACATGGAGACATATGTTCTCACAAAGATTCCCAAGTCATGCAGTAAGGTTTGTTCTATGACTGGGTTGTTTTTTTTAAAACTGCTGAGGCCCTTTGTCAAATAGAAGAAAATTTGGTTATATATTAAGGTTATATTGCCCAGCTGCCTTTTTCTTTTTTTGGTCACCATAACGGTGTTTTCCTAGTATGACACCATAGGATTTGGGTTTTTTAGTAATTGTTATTAAACCAAATATTCTTGAACGGGTAGTATCTCCTTAAGCCTAGATAACTTAGGGAAACCTGGGTATCTGTTGACAGATATAACTGTATGCCAAATTGGGTAATTTTCAAAATGTGTTTTAATTAATTTTTAATTTAAATGTGTGTGAAATTTCTTCTTTATGTCAGCTATATTTCAATTGACCGCTAAGAAGATAATTATTTTTAATTACCCATGGCATACAAATGGGTGCTTTTTAATAATGTTCTCACACATTTCACAATAAATAGGTTTCAAAAACCCAGTTATATTTAATAAGCATAGAGTAGCTCTCTTTAGCCTGCATTTTAACGTGTTCTGCATTTAAATATGCAGAGCTATATCTCTACTCCCCTTAATGCTGCAAATGAAATGATGGCAACATGCCAGACATATAAGTAATATAATGTTACCTTTGTCCTTGGCAATGCCTATCCTGCTTTTCAGTCACTTGATTTTGACACCCAGGGAAAATGTTATTGTGCACTGAAGCACTTTGCAGCCGCTACACTTAAAATATGTTTTAAAGGTGAACACACTTCACCTGGGGGCTAGGCTCACTATCGATTCCCTCAGTGGCTATCTGAACAAAGATTGGGAACGAAGTAATTGCCTACCATGTGTGGAGATGAACTGAAAAGCCCCACAGTTCACCATCTACCAAATTACTACAGCTCACTCTATCTCCAGCTGCAACACATCCATCTAGCAGTTTATTTCAGGTCTCATTTTAGCTAGATAAGGGCTAGTAGCCATATTCACCCATCTCAGGTATTACTGACTGTGGATCCTACTTTCCTCCTCTGGAATTGGGGGCTATCGCAGCCACTGCTGAGCTTGAGAGCGAGTGCTGCCTTACCCAGAGCTGCAAGAATGCCTTGTGCCAGCTGGTAGGAAATAAAGCAACCCATCTGCTTAGCAAGGCATGTGGTGAGCACACTGCACTGTCCTCGGGCTTGGCTCCCTGCAGCATGGAAAGCAGGGCTCAAGCTGCGGGCTCCAGAGTTAAGGATGGGAGCTGAGTGGGATTGCTCTGCTAAAGGATGGGATATGCAAAGATGTGCTGAGGCCACACTTCTAAGGGAAAAACTTTGAAGCATTCACTCTGAACCAAAGTTTCTTGCAGCTTTTCTGTTCTTCCTCTGATTACTTCCCTAGCCTGAGGTTGGGAGTGCAATGATAAAGATGCCCAGTAAAGGCACTAATAACTACTTTCTGCTGAACTTCTGCTCAGAGGTTCAAAAATGGTGATGATTAGTGGAAGCTACCTAATGGAGAGCTCTGAATTCTCATAACAATCTACTAAACTTACTGGGTTTTTCTCTTCTTTGAAAAACCAGGTTTACTGGCAGCTGATTTCTCTCAGTTCATTTGCACATGTGTTTTTTTCCAATGGGAAAAAGCCAACATATTACCATGTACACTAAAATCAGAATGAAATGAAGTCTACTGGATATAGGGCATTAAAAGCACTCTTTCCACACAATCTCTTTTTGATTAGTGCAGATTTCATTAGTGAATGAAATCTGGCTATAAAGAGGTTTTACATTACAGTCCCATAATCTATTTGTAATGTCTGCTTTATGAAGACACCTTTCTTTTTCTGTGCACTGAAACACAAAATAATTAAGTGGAACAAATCCCAGCAGAAAAAAAATATGGCTAGTTAGACTTTCTCATGGCCATAGCTATGTAACAGCACAAGTGTTAAATAAGCTGAATCGGACTGATAAAACTAGCATCATATACATGCCCAATAGAAATCCTCACAAAGTATTTTCTCTTATGTAGAAAACTATAATGTAATGAAAAAACCTGATATGATGTAGTATTAAAATATTTATGGAAGAATAACCTAGTCACTTGTCTACTAAATAGTCTTAAAATCATAAAGCTTTTGCTGTATCCAACTCCTTATAATGTTAAATGCCTGGAATTTCTTAATTATTAACATAAATTTGTGACTGGATTGGGATTTAGTCTTACTAAGTCAAAACATTTCTATACTTCAAATTTTAGTATTTTGAGTTAAAGAAAGAGTGTCAGCTGCTTACATATGATAAAATGGTTTGAATAAGTAAAATGTGAAAACAATGTTTAATTAGGAAAAAATCTAGCAGCTTATTTCTCTGTTAAGTTAGAATCTAGAGAAAACTTTAATTAACTTGTGACTGTCTGGGTCTTTTTCATGTACAGTTTCTAAGAGGCTTGTTATAAAGCTGCTAGAAATCAACAAGACAAAACCTTAGACTGTTAATTTTAATTTTAGCTTTTATGAGGTTATAAAAAAATCATACTTTTTTTTTTAACAAAGGGCTTCTTTTAGGGGGAGCATTTGTTCCTTTTCACTTGAAATGTAGGGGACTACTCTAGTTTTGGGAGCCTCTTTTCCCACTGCAGTCTACATATGGTGGGAACAGAGCTGTTGTCCCCAGCTCTCCTTCCACTGAGGCCACAATGACTCTAAGCCACAAGGGCCAAATTTTTCTCTGCTATTGTCCCAACCTCTTCAGAAAGAATAATCACATCTTTTTCAAAAGGGAAATGATATTTTTCTTTTTCAACTCAGTTCATATAGCTGGAAATATACTTGCATAAACAACTAAACTCCACCCCCACAAAACAGGAAGGAAAAAACCAAAATCCCTAAAATTAAATCAAATTATGTTTTAGCTATTGTTTATATTTAATATCATTAAAGGAAACATTAAGTTGAACATGAAGTGCACAGAAAGTTCAAGTGTATCTCATTTAAAAACTACAGTGCTATTTCCTCTCATACAGCTAATAGAGAAAGTAATCTTGCAGAAATAATCTTGTAAAATATAATAACACCACACGGAAAAGCCCAAAATTTAAAACTAGTGGTTGTGCAAAGCAAGAAAAATGAGGTCACTTGTAAAGCACTTCATATTCAAAAGGGTTTAGGAAAAAGAAATATCTGGACTTCACAAAAGCCAATTCACAGAAAATACCTATGGAAAATGCATACAGTGAATTCCCAAACCAGCTCAAATAATAACTGGTTTTGTGTGATAAAGGGGCAGTACTACAGAAGCAAACACACAGTAATCCCACTCTGCCTCTGGGTAATTCATGGTATTCCCACAAGTTTCTGCTCTGTGGATGTCCTGTGTAGATGTAGCTCTGAGGATTCACCTCCTTTCAGCAAAACAAATTCATTACAGTTTAGTATTGCTCAGAGCTGCTCAGCCGCCTATGGAGTCCATTCCTGCTGTTCCAGCTATGCAAGAACAGATTGTCTTTAATCTGCAGTTTTCACAGGCTGTAAACTGAATGGTTATGTGGCCACGGGTGCTTGTACAGAGCTGCTCTCTCCCAACAATTCTGAAAAGCTAGGCCAAACCAGCTATAGCTGGCCAATCAAGAATTAAAAAATTCTATGAAGAACATTGCAAGATATTTGACAAAGAAAATATTGAATAATTTTTATGATTTGACTATCTTCAGAGCTGTTCAAGTAATGAAGAAAGCTACTTCAAACCTGTCCCTTTAAACATTCGCGGTTGTTATTGGTGTGTAAAATACAACTGGTAGTTGGGAGCTGCATTTTCAAAGTTAACTTGGACTTCTAAATATGAAGTTAGTCTTCAAGACTAAAACAGCCTTATATCTCCACTAGTGCCTATTGCAACTCCTGCAAGTTGAGGAGTTCAGACTGAGCAAGTTGTGTCTGCAGCCTGAGAGGAGCTTAACTGGGGTTCTCACTTTCTCCCATATTAACTTCTAAATTCAAAACCTCAAACCACACAGTTGTGTTAATGTGTGTAACAAATTCTATTTTTTAAAATTATTATTATTTTAGCTTCTATTTAGCTGGTCTTATTAACTCTCCTCTTTCAAAGCAATAACTTTTGTAAAATTCTCCCAAAGTTCAAGTCGAAATTTTGCCCAATAATGGGCTGCTCAGGCATGGACAAGACTCAGTTTCGGGCTTCAGCTGAGCTTTTATGGAGAACAAGAGGAAGGGCTGGGGCAGTGCTACCTCAAGCACTCCCCACCAGTCATCAAGACTTGATTAAGAATAAAGTCATTACAGTGCCTGTGGCCATGTGTGTAGTGATCCCTCTCACTGACCCCCAGCAATTTAAGGCTTCCCAGTGTTCAGCAGAGACCTCAGCCCAGGCTCTTTCCAGGATGCCTTGACATCCCAAGCCACAGGCCACTGACATCTTAGAATTGGCAGTGTGGACACCCAGCATAAAACATGTTTGAGCTTGCTGGTGCCTCAGGATCCAGCAGCACAGGCACAGCTGGATATATCAGTTATTGCTCCCCTCATGAGCATCACTTGGTAAGATCCCATGCCCACATGCACAAAATCCCCGCAGCAATGCTGTCTTCTCCCACCGAGCAGCTCCTTCTAAGCCATCGTAACCCAGCAGGGGAAGCAGTAAAATAGGAGGCAGCAGCAGCGAACATAACCAGGCCCACACCTGATACTTGAGACTGAAAAGCACAGCTGGAGGAAAATGCCTTCAGCATTCCCACAGCTCAAGCAGATGTGAGAGAGACCTTCGAGGAGCAGGAGCATGTGATGGGACTGCTGGAGTGTGCTGGTGACAAAGGATGTGTGGCATTTGTCACCTTGAGGCCCTTGCAGGCTCAGCAGCATCTAATTAGCTCCCAGCTGGAAGCACCTTCCCAAACACTCCTGCTGCTGGCTGAAAATTACCCTCCAGATCAAGTTTCTGGATCAACAGATCCTCCTGGGTTTGGCTGGTAAAGTTTTGCATCTCCTGCAGATTGCAGGGTAATACCTGTATATACATTTCTTCCTCAGGAAGAAAAAAAAGAAAAAGTATCTCACAAGTAATATACTTGCAAGCCCTATAAAAATGATTCTCCACACTGCTGCCACAGGACAAAATCATTACACGCTTAGAAGCTGAGTGAGGAACCCAACTGCATGTTGTCACTCTCAAATCTGACTAGCTTTCAGAATACAGTTTCTCATCTTTATATTCAGATTCTGCTTGACTCCTATCATACTTTATACCAATATTAATTATAAGTACAGTGAGAAGAGCAAGCATCCACTGTCTTGGTAAAAGTGGTAAAAGCTAGGCTACACTATATAATTAGTGACCACAGGTTAGAAATCACCTCACTAATTAAGTAAATGGATGCGGCCACACATCTGGTTGAAAAAATATGAAAATAAAATCAAATAATCACTAATTCAATCCCCAGCAAATTTTGCAGGTCAGCTCATCTGTTCCATACCAGGTGTGATTCTTTTACACAGTTAACACAGGCAGCGTTGGGTACTGAGAGCAGCTGCTGCTAGCATGTAATGCTGCGAGTTAACCACTCCTGGCTAAGAATGGCACAGAAACTTGTGGAAGTCAGGAATGATGCCAGAATGACAAAGCAGTAAATCCCATGATTTTAATATCATATCACAAACTGATATTTGCAATTAGGATTATTTCTATTTTTACTTTTTAACCTGAAATATAGTTGTATACTGCAAGTCTTTGCTAATATGTGCTGCAGCTTTGCCATGTAAGTGTCTCAGCAACTCCCCACTAGGACTACAAAACAGGTTGAAAACTCCAAATTTTTAGGCTCAAAGCACTCTCCCAGTGATTGTAGGACTCTTGACCTGGAAACTGCAGCTTCTGAAGCTTTGCTCCCTCACATATACAGCTCCAAAAGTATTTTTTTCCCTGCCAAGAGAGGAACAAATGACCTTCAAGAGAGCCAAGACATCTCCAGACTGGAATATCTATGCCTGCCAGCTGTGATGAGCAGGCCTACTTTGTCATGAACTGACTGCATTCCTTCAGTGCCTTGCAAAATATCTCATATTCACGGCCTGAGTTCAGTAAAAAGATATCCAGGAAAAGGGCTGAAACTTATATTCACATTCTATTTCATGCCTACTTTGACTCACCTCAAAAATGGTTAGTATGCAGAGTAAATTACTCTGTACTCCAAAGCTTCCATTTATTAAAGAATAAAGAGCCCTATTTACACAGTAAAGGTAAATATAGTTGTTGTTGGGTATACTTTTCTCGGGCACATGGGCCATGTAACAAAAACTCTCCCCAGAGCTACAGTGACAACATCAATGGAAATAAAAATAACAAACCAAAGCTTTTGAACTAAAATGCTAAGTTCTGTTAGAAATACAAGGTATCTGTCTGCTTAATAGCAGGGAGTAAGAGGGCCAACTAGAAAGAAAATAGACTAGTAGGAAAAGTTGTTTATTTCTCTAGCACCTATTGCAAATAATGGACATCAGCAGCACCCGTGCAAAATTCTCATAGTGTCTCTTGAAGCCCACAAGAACAAGAGACTGGAAATAAAGCTCAGAACTCAGTCTGGCAAGGAAGGGTTAACTTGCTCATTGAATTACATTTATTGAATTACATGCCACTGAGAAACATCTAAAATAGGTGAGATAAAGGGAAGGAAAAAGCCTGCAGCTTTTATTGAAACTATGATGTTCCTGCTTTCTACACACATTAGAAATTAGAGATTTATAGGTAAGCTTGGATATTCTTCCTGAATACTCCCAAGGACTTGAAAACTTCTTCCCTCATCTCCCAAAAAATAATTATACATTTGATAAAAATGAAGTCCAAAATTCTCAAGTCTTTTCCCCTGCTCCAAGTAGTGAGGAACAAAAGCAACTTGGTAGCATTTGTCCATTTTCCTGCAGGAGGTCAGACTCTAGAAAGAAGAAATAACTGCATTCCTTGGACTTAACTGTTACCCACTCTCACCCTGACACATCCTTTGAACTGGCATGAATGGCATAGAGGTCCTACACAAGACATTTTTATATTTATTTTAGCCAGAGCAGTCATACAGTCCAAGGCCTGTTTCTCTGGAAGCAGTTTGTGACCCACTAATACCAATTTATACAGTCTGGTGCAAAGCAGTACCACTTTGGTTGTAAAATTTTGCTAAACATACAAAGCCATATTTTTTGTAGCAAATTTTAACAGTTATTTTTGTGTATTTTTGGGTTTTTTTGGTTTTTTTTGGTTTTTTAAACCAGAATTTACTATTTTCCTGAACTTCAAATGAGATGCAGAGATGATATTTCAACTTTGCCATGGTGCTAAGGGATTTTGCTGGACAGGAAACAATTTCCTGAGAATTTCACCAAATGGCTACTGAAAAGAGAGTGGCTGAGGCTTCACTAAATCAGGACTCTGGGGAAAAACATCAGGGGGAGTCCTTCTCTGCTAGTGACAAAGTGCTCCCAGAGTCCACATTTCTCTTCCCTTTCACAGAGAATTGAAACGACATATTTTATACCAAATAAAGAAAGAATGCCAAAAGCAGAATATTTAAATGCTCTGCAAAATTGAACAAGCACTTCTTCTGATTTCAATTCTAGCCTCTCTCACCTTCTCACTTATTGTTATTTACACGGTAAGAAATGAAACTTTTACTTTTTAAGAATAAACAAAATTCTTACAGTTTCTACACTTATTTTTTAAGACTCTGTTTTATAGTTCTGTTCTCAGAGAAGGATTGTTGGGAAAAGTATAAGGGAGTGGAATAATGGGATGCTTTACAGATACTTCTGTATGCAAATAAAGAGATCAACAACAGCCATTTCTCTAAGTGGATTTTGCCATCAGCCTTCACCTGCATACAGAGGCCCCCCTGGGACTTAGGTGATGCAATGTGGAGCATGGATGGCTGGGGTTTATCCTCAGTAGTCATTTCTCTCTGAAGCTTATCATCATGCAGGGCAGCATCCTGAAAGGAAGAAACCAAGGTGAGCAGAGGAGCTCCCTACAGATATATGGTATGGGGAGCTGTCACACTGTAAATCACTGAGAGGGAGCTAAACAGAAGATACATGATTATTGGAAATTACATCCTAGCCAGTGACATCCTATCAATTTCTTGATCAGGCTGTTGCAGCAGTCAGTAGCCACATATTCTACCTCACCCATGTAGTAGCTTGAGTGTTTTGTGGGTTATTACAAGAAGAAATGGAAACAGCAAGGTGCAAGCAGGGATTTCCAAGCCTTCCCCCTCCCCATCCAACATTTGGAAATGCGCTGAGCCCTGACTATAGCACAGGAGGGGAGGAGGGGTTCTGCAAATGCCACCAGCGTTTTAACCAAGAGGAGTGATCAGGGGAGAGTCACTCAGGTGGTGTTGATTCTTCCCCTTGCTTTTGCCTTGACACATTCTGTGACTGCATAATAAACCTCTATTTTTTCACTGTTCTCCCAGTAACATGTGGGCATTAACACTTCTTCTGCAAAAAGTTGTTTTGGATCTGCAAGCAGGAACTCCCTAGTGTGAAATACTATTATGAATAATTTCTAGCAGGGTGCTGTCTGGAACGTCTGATAAGTCCTGCCACACTGTTTTATGATGAAATATAGAGCAAAACCAGTACAAGTCCCAAAGCTCTTATTAAACAAAATATGTAAGGAGATAAGATTGCATGAAGTAACTGGGATATTGTAGTTTTCCAGGCTATTCCTTATGAAAACTGTTGATGGACCCTGAGTACCATCAAACAGCTCTCTTTTACTGCATGAAACCAGCTCAGTGTCAGTAATGCTTGCCAGGGATCAGCCTGTGGCTGGAAAAGTAGGAAACACAGATTCCTCTGGAAGTAGAATTTACAAGAATGAATTCAGAAGATGTTTTAAACCAACCTGCAGACTCCTAACTGGGTAGTTTGGTCTATAATTAGCAGCATGTCTGGAAAATGGCAGACCACTCCTCTCTCTCCTTGCAAAAAGAGAGCAGGGAAGGAAGGAAGGAAGGAAGGAAGGAAGGAAACAAAACACAGAACAACACACATCACCCGCAAAATACAAATGGAAAACAATGCATTTTTATCCCATCCTTACTTTACAGCAGACCTTTCTGCTCTGACAAATGACTGCCAGACTTTGTTATTCATGTTTTTATTATTTCTCCTGCAGTGTAGGTAGCCATGAAATATCAGTCTTCTAATTGTAAAAAAAAAACTCAGTTAATTTAAATGCTTCTTAAAAAAAA